>JAQGBT010001057.1:0-36811 GCA_034698585.1 Disparrhopalites patrizii
GCATAAGCATCCTCGTGATTAGTACATATTTCTAACACTTATTTTCTCCTAAAGCTCGAAGAAGACCTTATTTTCCTTGCCTCATTTTTCTCCTCCTCCTGTTTTTTGTACATTATGTATTTTGCTTTATTATAGGGAATTTATTATAGGGAATATTGTATGCACCAACTATTAGTCATTCATGTGCACTGTAACGGACTTCATGTGGATCGTATGCATTTTTGTCTGACGGGATTCCAAAGAGCACAACTTGCCCCAAATAAAGTACTGTGGAGTCTCTATATATAACAAGTCCCTTTTATTACCAAATTTCTCTGTAACAACATCATTTTTCCAGCCATTCGTACATAGAAGGTTCATATTTAATGTTCTATATAGCAATTTTGCTCTGTAACAATATATTTAGCCCTTCATTGCAGAGTTGTTATACGGAGACTCCACTGTACACGGAGACATCCAGAGTAATAAATAGGATTGGACTCTACTAATCTAATTAATGCAAGAATCAAGCCTTGACCGCTGTTCATCCCGTCACAACCAGGCCGAGTCAGCAATTATGTTGGTTAAGAAATGCTCATGGAGCATATATCATACAGCTTGATGAGCTAATTGGGAAGAGAAAACCCACCACTTCACAAGAAATTCTTTATAAAAGCTAAATAGATTCTTATGTATACATATATTCTGATACGCACAAGGTACTATGGCCAGATAATTCGCATGGATATGAATCATCGTACACAAGAACCATTTGAATTGTTCCACAGGATTATTGTATACATTTGTAGGCATTACAAAATGCGCGTATTTAATATTTTCATTACAGAAGATTCTTCGCAGTTACTCGTAAGCGTTCGAGAACTCAAGATTTGTGATTCTGTTCCAGGATTCGCTGCATAAAAATTTGCATACATCCAGGGAACTGCCGTTTTATTCCGTCCAAAGACACACATTAACTAAATTCCTTAAACAACAGGTGAACACGTCTTTTTTCGAACGATTATTGCGGATATAAACCGACACAATTACCGCCAAATCGGCTTGCGCGTTTAGCCGTAGCAAATATTGACGAGGACAGAATAACAGATGTACTTTGGTGGAAGAACATGGCTAAATTGGCTGCTCTCGGAAGTGCTCTAGGGGAAGTTTTAGGCCGGAATCTTATTACTGGCGAAGGTTCATTGTCCCAAATCCCAGGATTGGGATTGGGCGACGAGGGAATGGACGAGGACAGTGATGAGTCGGAGGAAACGGAGTTGAAGGAATTGGAACCTAATTACACCGGTCCCGAGAAATACATTGTTCCTGTGGTGTTTTTAATCGTTTTCATCCTGGGTCTTCTGGGCAATGGGACACTCATCCGGATATTCGCCAAGCATCGGCACATGCGCAGTGTGCCCAATATGTAAGTCTGGTTCTGAATGATCATGCCTTTTTTCATTCAATTTTAATGGTCTGCATAGACATATTATTTAAATTAGCGTTGCGCCACACATTTTGGGCGCCAAAATTTTCTGGAACTAACTTTTATTTTTTCTCAAACATTATACGAATGTTGGCAAAAACAACAGTTGGAAAACGAGCATACAGCCGACTCCCCCTATACCGGCCCTTCCTATAAGATCACTCACTCTATAACAGCAGCGTTGAATCCCTCTGCAGCTTTACCATGTAAAGTGCACTCGCGATAAGAGCACTCCCTATAACAGCAGTTACTCCATAACTCCAGAGTATTTTCTTCCCGTGGTCGCATTCCTCTCACTATAACAACACTTTCTTCCTATAAGAGCATTAGCACCTAAGTCAGGTACCCCTTCAACATTAACTTTTTCTCTATACCAGCACCGGATTTCTATACTACAGCACAATTTTATTCTTTTCTCACTAAAATGTAAATAATAACGCCCGATTGTGGAAATATTGTTAGAATTTTTAAAATGATCAAAGTTATAGGTCTGAAAATAATCTTAATTTATTAATATTAAGAATTTTTTAACTAATTCTGTACACCAGCAATTCGTTATAAGATCATTGTTGCTAGTGCAGATAGGGTGCTGTTATAGAAACACTCGAATGTACCGAGGGTGAAATAAATAATTTGATCATGTAAACGCCGCTCTACTACACAACTTTTCCCTTTAGTATTTTTCAGCCTTTCCTTCAGAGTTGTTATATAGAGACTCCACTGTACAGTGGAGTATATATAGAAGCCTCTTTATAACAACATTTCTCTGTAACAATATTATTTTTTCAACCCCTCGTACATGTCAGGTGCATATTTAATGTTCTATATATAACAACATTTCCCTGTTACAATATTATTCGCCCTTCCCTTCAGAGTTGTTATATAGAGACTCCACTGTATGTACGAAGCTATACATATAAAGAAAGTTGTATATGTCTTGATAACGCTCGTATTTTATGTATATTTTTTCGGGCAAAAAATTTAAAGCCAATAATCCATGCTATACAGGTACATCTGCAACCTGGCGGTGGCGCATCTCCTGGTCATAATATTTGGCATCCCCTTCAACTCCACCTACTTCACGCTAGATTCTTGGCCATACGGGCGATGGGCGTGCAAAATTTCGGAGTACATTCCGGAGGTGGGCACTAGTGTGTCTGCCTTTACCCTCGCCATCCTCTCCGGACATTGTTATTTTGCGATTATGAATCCCATGCAGAAATTACGTGGACGGAGAGTGACCATTAGTACTTGCTTTTTCATCCTCGGTAAGGATTTCTCTTGTTGTTATTCAATAAATACTAAATATTCCGCTTTCCATCAAGTTTAATGCTAAACAATAATTTAAAACTGTTTGCCACAGATTATCATTATTATCTAGAAATTTCGCCTCACTTTCATTTGTACAAACAAATTTGTCCCGAGATAAATATATCCGAACTGACATTCTAAACTGAAAAAATGTTTCTACTTCAATTAAATTAAAGCGTACGTGTCAAATCATAATGCTGTCAGAAATGTTTGCTCTAAGCGCTTCAGTAATATTAAAATATATTATACAAGCTTCGTTGAATGCAGAAAATTTTAAGATATGCTTTATTGATAATATTGCGCTAGTAAATTTTTAAAGCATTTATATTCTACAGGAATTTGGACATCTGCGCTAATTTTTGCACTGCCAACTCTCCTTTTCTATTCCGCACATGTGCATGAGGACAATGACGAGGAAGTAACTTATTGCTACGCGGAAGCACCAGATTTTTTGAGTCATGCCTACGACAGCGTAAGTGCTGGCGAACAGAAAATTTTGCATTAAAATTTGTAAAACTAGCGCTGAGAACATTTGTATAAAAAGCATATTTGCTAAATAATTTGTTTCAAAATTTTATTATAAATTTCCATAAACGTATAATCGACAAATTTTAATTTTTTTAGCAATGCTTTTTGATTTGGAGGACATGTGAACGAAATTAATTTGGTGCAAATTTTTCAGATGGCAACAACTGGTCTGTTTCTCGCATATTACGCTCTGCCTCTGGGGATCATTGCCTGCTTTTACATCCGCATGGCAAGACGCTTGGTGCTACCGGTAAATACCTTGGCCAGCGCAGCATTTAGTCAGACGCTGGAAACGGAGGAGAGGAAAAAGGTGAGTCGAACAAGCTATTATATGATAGTGAAATTATAAATTAAATGAACTAACAAATACGAACATTCTTGGCACTATCAAGTGAAATTTAATACGAATATATGCGTTTTGCTCCATGCGTTCAGACAGCAAAATTGGCGCTTTTCCTGGTGGCAGTTTTCTGCCTGTGCTTCCTCCCCAACCATATTATTCTGCTGTGGCTCAACTGGTACCCGAATCCGGATAACGACGTTGCTGTTCTGCGTCATAGATTTTACGCTCTCGGATTTTGCTTGGACTCGTTTGGTTTATGCGCTAATCCCATATTGTTGTACTTTATTTCTGCGACGTACCGGGAGGTTAGGCCAGCATTTGAGTCACGCATTTCAATTTTAATAAAGCGTAAATAATCAACATTTTGCTAAACAAATTTGCAGCGTTTTAAGAAGTATCTCTGCTTTTGTACTTCCCGAGACGACGCCAAGCCTAATACATCGGAAATTCGCGGACGCTTTCAGGGTGTCGGCGATACTGGAAAATATTACCCATTGGTGGAATATATACCGAAAGAATCCGAGCAGCTCCGGATTGATGCATGGGCAGCTGCGCCAGTTTTGGAACAAGACATTTCCGTTAGTATTACCTTTCAAAACGAAATTCGTTCCGATGGCGGACACACTCTCTCCAACTGTAATGGCAAATGAAATTTGTGTTACGCATACATACTATACAGTGGAGTCACTATATAACAACTCTGAAGGGAAAAAGAAAAAATATTGTTACAGGGAAATGTTGTTATATCGAACATAAAACATATACCTTACATGTACGAAGGGCGGAAAAAATTATGTTGTTGCACAGAAATGTTGTTACAGTGGACTCGCGCTATAACAACCCTGAAGGGAAGGGCAAAAATGGCTGTTATATGGAAAAGTTGTTATATGGAACATTTAATATGTGCATTACATATACGAAGGGCTGAAAAATAAAGTTGTTATAAAGAAAAAGTTGTCATAAGGGAAAACTCAACAACCATGTCACCGGTTTTGGGGTAGGGGGGGGGGTTGTCCGACCCGGTTACTAAAGCGTACAAGGAGAAGGGTAGGGGTTCAAAAGCTGGATGCGTATACTCGCAATTTTTTTAAAATCCACCAAAAACGAACACAATGAAATGATTTACTATAGTAAATAGTACGGAAAATGCGTTAAATGGTTCCTTTATTCGCTTAAGTACATCGTTTATTATACAGTAACAACATATGTCTGTTTCAGTTTTGCCCGTGGGTATTGGATTTGGTCAGATTCGACTCGATGGCGTTAGGTCATTTCTCCAGGTAGCCGATAGTGTCCCTAAATTTGGTCACTTCTACAATCGCTTCCAGTGAAGTGGCGGTTGAATTTCAAAATTTGCCATTTTACTCAAAATTGCCCCATCTGTAAGTCCAGAACTAGTGAACGTATGCATTTTTTTTAAAGCATTCTCCATTCAGTTATGCCGGAGTGTTTTTTGATTTGATTGTTTGGGTAAAGCAGATCCAGGCGAAATTACAGCATCAAAATGTAAGGTCTAGCGCTTATGTAGAAATTTGACTTGGCCTACAGCCAAGCCTTTTTTTCCCCTGTCAGCGTATCCATAAGTACAGCAACTCAAGCACAGTATGGAATTTAGCTGGAACCTCCTTGTACAAGATCTTACATTTTGACGCTTCAATTTCGCCTAGATTTGCTTTATCGAAACAATCAAATAAAAAACACGCCGGCATAAATAAACGGAAAATGCTTTCAACATAAAATTAAATGCATACGTTCGCTAATTCAGTACAGTGAAGTCTCTCTATAACAAGTCTCTCTACAGCAATATTTCTCTGTAACAACATTATTTTTCCTGCCCTTCGTACATGCAAGGTACATATGTTATGTTCTTTATAACAACTTTTCCCTGTAACAGTATTTTTCACCCTTTCCCTGAGAGTTGTTATATAGAGACAATCTAACGTACTCACAGGTCAGTACACTTAGGGTAAAATGGCAAATTTTGAAATCAATCGCCCCTGCACTCGAAGCGAATGCAGAGTGACCAAATTTTGGGATACTATCGACTATATGGGAAAATGACCTAAAGCCATGGAGTCAAATCTGACCAAATCTAATACTCATGGGCAAAACTGATACGAAGAAAAAGATTGTTACTGCCTATATACTTAGTGTAAATCGTATTGTTAGCATTTTATTTATTTTTAGTATACATAGTCAGGGGGGTGGTTGTTCACCGAAATTATGAATTGATTATGAGGGGTAAGGGGGGTATATAATCACGAAAAAAACGGACACATGGTTCTTGAATGTTCCCTAAGGAGAGTTGTTATAGAGAGGATCCACTGTATACAGGACTTGTTATAGAGAGATGCCACTGTATGTTCTATTATTGAATAAATTGGTGGCTGCCACAATTACGCAGTTGACCACAATTAAAAGCTTTATACTTTACATTGTGAATTTACACCAACAAATTTCAAGCCTATAGTTTTGAACGTGGCTTTATTGCATGACGAAAATGTTTTTATTCAATGTCGTGACATGTATTTAGCCTGTAGTAATTACGTATTTGTAATTTGTGAATGCCCCATGTTCTAGCGTGCTTATTTTAATTTTGCAGTATTTTATTTCATAAACAGTTTAGCCTTTCTTCAGCAGCATTTCTATATAACAACACTGGTTTTGTTGCCATTTGCACAAAAAATAGTCTTCTACATGTATAACATTTACCCGTAAAATTTTTCCCTTTCCCTCCAGTGTTGTTGTAAAGATACTCCACTGTTCCAAATTCGTTTGTATGCAATAACTGGCCCTTCCAGCTAAGCCACTACCAACCAACATTTGCGTGTAAGCATGCCAATTTTGTGAGGCTAAAATTCGTGGCAAGCCAGACAATGTAGAATTGTGTTTACAACAACGTTGCGTCCCACGTACAGTCCAATATCCAATTTAATAAATACATCTCGCCATTCCTGCTGAGCGCAAGTAAAGCACGAACGTTCAATGAAAGTTTGCATAAAATTTGCGTGACAATTACACTTATTACAATTTATATTCTCTTTCACAGGAAAATTTGTCTTATAAATTTCTTCTGACGATCTAATACTGCCAGTATGCATTTTGGCAGCGAAAATCCCTGAAACCAGAAATTTTCCAACAATAGCAGTTTCTTGGATATTCATAGAAATTTTTCTGTTTGCAATCTCAAGCTATTCCGCAACATGCGGTAAACCCCAAAGCGCCCTTCAAAAGCTCACCATCGGACATTATATCCAAATCACAGCCTGGGATTTCCGGAACGTTCAATACGCAGACTCAGTCCTGGAACACAGCAACCATCTAAAGAATCCCATGACCATCAAATCCCTGGTGTTCTTTTTGGAAAAGAGGGCCGTTCAAAATCAAGAGAAGAATGGCACATTTCTGGTCACAGATTCAAAGCATATCCATCCCTCCGTGTCCTTATTCCCACATCATCTGTCAATTCGAACAAAAGACTTGCTATTTTGGACGCGCACGACTCTACAAATTTCCAAAGAATCGCCAACATTCTTAAAGTTTGTGGGCAAATTTGTAACACTCAGATTTTTATTTTGTAATCTGCTTCTACTTACTTTCAAGCACAAGTGACTCTTTAAATGACTTGGATATTACATTTTGCCACTGGGAGTTGCTGCTGTCAGCTATATTGTTTTGCCCACCCTTTTTATTATATCTAAGAGCAGAATGACGGACGCGGGAGAATGCCAGGCTAGGCAGAATCAAGGCAATAAGAACAAGGTAAGTGAATGCTTAGTTCAACCAGATCTTACTAAATTTGAGATATAGAAATAGAATGGAATTTTGACATTTTGAACATTCAAGTTCTAATTAATAATGCTTTAGAATCCAGACGCTAAAATTTTGCAGTCAATTCAGCCTTGGCGCTGAAAATATCTGTTCTAATTCGAAAATAATAAGCTTTTTAATAGCTTGGAGAGAAAATATTTGCGACGATTGCGGAAAATGTGGCTCTAATTTGCCAATTTATTAATTCATAATTTGTCAAATTTTAATTGAACAAACACAATTGTAATTAGTTGTCAATATGTGTATATATTTTATTTTTATTTTATACATTTTTTATATTTATATATTTTTTAATATTTTATTGCATATCTGATTTTGATTTTGTATTTGATTTTATATATTGTACCACATATTAGTTTTATATATTATGTATAAAAGTTATATAAACAATTGGATCCCAAAATCTGTCCAGTCTTGTGTGCATTATGACGTATTTTAAGAACAAATTTTTACAATAGATGGTCAATCGAATTTTCGTGTTTATTTCAGTTGCTACGAATGGTGACACTGTTAGTTGTTGTTTACTTTCTTTGCTTCTTCCCCAGTCGTTTACTGAATTTGTGGTTCTACCTCGACAAAAAACGGGCCTACGCCGATATGTAACGTTATCTTGGATAATTTCCACTTAGGATCCTGTCTCTTCTTCCTCTATTTCCGTGTCAGTCCTATGGTAGTTTATTGTGTTAGTGGCACATTTCGAAAGGTTAATCCAGCAATACATACAATAAAATAGAACATTAGGATAGAAAGATTATTTTATCCATTAAAAAATACAAAGTGTCTGGATTGGATTAAAACTGATTTTGTAATTTCGGTGGTAGTATTTCAGAAAGTACCTTTTTTGCTGGATTTCCCGGGAAGCCCAAGAAATAGGCGAAACTGAGACAGCTGTGCATTTTCGATCCTTGCGCCATCGGGAAGATTATCCACCGCTATTGAAAAACTTGTCGAGTGAGCACCATCAGCGCGTTCGTATGTCGCTGTAACTGTAATTATCAAATTCCCCAAAATTAATTTCAAAGCCATTCTTGCAAATCAGTCTGAAATTTAACTAGTTATGACGACTTTTTCGTGCCAAGTTTAAGAAATTATCACTTTTTTTGACGAAATTGATATGTTTAATTATACCATGAGAAATTCAAAACAAAAATTCGTAAAATTTGTAATGTCTTGTAATTTATAAAGGGCAACTATTGGGTGAATTTTACGTAGGGGTTTTTCAATTAAAAAAATATTTGCCTACATTTCAGCATTGCATACAAAATCGTCGTGTGAGTGTTTTGGAATTACGTGCCAGAATTATTTATTTATTTGTTTTATCATGGAAAATGTCATTCAAAAATATTTTGCCTAACACACCATTAACTCGTACGCAAGAAACACGTATTGCAAGCGTATTTTCGCTCTTGGAGGCAGACGCAACCATAGATTAAATAAAAAAACGCTCTGAAAGAAAGGATTCCATTGTGCTAATTTATCACCGTCTGCCTGCAAGTCACTGAAAGACGCCTTTATCAGCGCAACTTGTGTGAGTGGAATCTTTCAGATTTTTTTCCACAAAATCATACGCTCTTAAAATCAAACACTGCATAGGTATACATGTAACACAATTTCCCATCGATTCCTTCCTTCAACAAGAATGCATGGAAGCCGTTCAATACTTTTAAGCATGGATGCTATGACGCACACGCGTCATAGCAGGTCATGTGGCCATGAGAAACTTTGATAAGGATTTGTAGGTTAGAAGAGAAGAAAATAATCTGCAGTTTTTTTCCGAGGACTTGGTAAGTTGCAGAATAAAACATTATTTGGCAACGTGATCCTTAAAATCTAGCAGAAAGAGAAAGATCCAGAAAAAAAGACCAGAACCGCAGCGATTTTGCGTCAAATTATTCTTAAACTGGATTTAGAAACAAATTTGCGCAGGGAAAACATATTCCAGCTGAATATTTCAATTTTAATTAAATTAATTCAACATTAATTTGAAACTTTGCGGTTACTAAGCCATTTTTCTTCATTCAATTGTTCCAATTGTCGGTTTTATACCATTGAATTCATCAGGTAAAATTTAAAAACAAAAATTGTATGTAGAGAAAAAGTATGAACGATTTTATAAAATTTATGGTAATTTTATTTGAATTTTTCCCTAGCGCCTATAATTTCAGGTAGTTTACGTGCGGCAGAACCGGAGACCAGGGAAATTTTTCAAAGAAATATCATCGCAAGTATAAATATGGACGTCGCGTGGGACGAAGTTTACGATAACATGAGTTTTAGCTTAGAGCTAAACGAGACATTCGGCGAAACGTTGGAAGAAAGGACAGCCCGCCCGGAGGCCTATATCTTCCCTGTTTTTTGTGCGGCCGCCTTCATAGTCGGCCTTTTGGGCAACGGGACACTTATCCGGATCTTTGTTACGGAGCGCCGATTAATGCGTAGTGTACCCAACATGTAAGTTTATTTTTAACAATTTCGGAAATTTCCAATCAAATGCGCGGGAGAATTTGCATAATAGCGACTGATTGGATGAGCAATCTGGAATACATATATATAGGCAAATTTCCATTTATATATATACATACCTGCAAATTGTTCCTTAAAATTTTCTTGCAGTGTCTAACTTTTCAAAGGACACTGGTAAGTACAAATTTGTGCTTTTTTGCTTCATAAATATTTCACCCATAATATTCTCTATAGTTGGAGCCAATATGTGCGTTTTTATCTTGCGCTGAGAATTTATTTTTCAATACAGAAAATTCATTTCCTTATATTCCATTATTAACACAAATAAATCTATTTTAACGCAAAACAAAATATTGTTTAGTGTAGAAAAAATTATTTCAACGCAGGAAAATTTACTTTAGCGCAGGAAAATGTATTTCAACGCAGGAAAATGTGTTTCAACGCAGGAAAATGTATTTCAACGCAGCAGAATGTATTTCAACGCAGGAAAATGTGTTTCAACGCAGGAAAATTTATTTCAACGCAGGAAAATTTATGTGAACGCAGTAACATTTATTTTAACGCAGTATAGTTTATTTTAACGCAGAAAAATTTATTTCAACGCAGGAAAATTTATTTTTCAATACAACGTTTATTTTCCAGTGCTGGAGATTTGTGTACACTGAATAGCATACAAAATACATGCCTTTTAGAATTTTTGCGTTTGGCGCCAATTTAACATGCAAATTTCGCTGAATGCAAACTGAAAAAAAATATTCTGCATAGACACCTCTGCAGTCTGGCCGTGGCGCATCTTCTGTTCATGCTCTTCTACGTCCCGTTTTTCTCCACCGTGTACACGGTCGAATCTTGGCCGTACGGGCTATGGCCGTGCAAATTGGGGCACTTCTTCGGCAACGTCGGCATTGGTGTATCTGCATTAACCCTCGCGGCACTTGCGGCACACTGTTATTTTGCTACGGGAGATTTGAAGCCAAACTTACGAGGTCGGGCGTCAATTCATATCCCGTGTTTAATTATAGCCGGTGAGATGCCTACAAACATATATGCATGTTTCGTTGCTTGTTTTTAACGCAATGTTTTATGCTGCAGAATGGGCGCTGTTTGACAATTGGTTAGGCACATGCAAATATACTAAATTTACGCTGGTCTCGAAACTTTTGAAGTTGCATCCAAATTTTGACATACCTAAAGTATAGGTACAAATGATGTATTTTTATAGTAATTTTTATTAGCAAATTTTCTAGCAATCTTATAACAGATTTATGTAAATTTATATCAATTAAAAATGTCAAACCACCCAAAGGTATTTGGATTATCTCGCTGCTGCTTGCGCTGCCCACGCTACTTTACTCATCCATCTTAAGGCTTAATTACGACAACGAAGAGGAGACTAACTTCTGTTACGTGCATATACCGTGGTTTGACGGGAATTATCATAAGGTATGTACATATGTGTATATAATGCGTGCAAATTTTGCTGTCAAAACATATATTATTAAGAAATTGCATTCGTAAACAGTAACATATGAAGCTGTATAGATAATCAAATGAAAATGTTCCTGTTTGAGTGATGTTGCAAAACTTTACTTCAAAAATTTACTAATACAAAAATTTACTAATACATGAATTTACTAATACATCAATTTACTATATAATACAACAATTTACTAATACAATAATTTTCTACAAGCATTTTCCAGAAAAAATTACTACAAACATTTGCAACAAAAATTTACTTATAAAATAATTTTCTACAAACATTTTCTAGAAACAATTACTACAAAAAATTGTTACACCAATTTACTGCAAAAATTTACTGCAAAAATTTACGACAAAAATTTAATGCAAAAATTTACTTCTAAAACTAGTTGCAAAAATTAAGTACAAACATTAACTACAAATATTTATTGCACAAATTAAGTACAAAAATTAACTTCAAAAATTTATTGCAAAAATTAACTAAAAAAATTTATTGCAAAAATTAACTGAAACAAATTATTGCAAAAATTAACTGAAACAAATTATTGCAAAAATTAACTTCAAAAAGGTTTTTGCAAACTTTGACTTAAAAATTTACTATAAAATTTTACAGTATGCAGCCATATTTGAATCCGTCGTGTATTATGCTTTGCCGCTGGGGGTCACTCTAAACTTCTACATCCTTGTGGCTTGTCGGTTGGCTCAGTATACTCCGAGCGTAATGTCAGAGGCTGAAAGTCGGGCTCAGCAGGACAAAAAGACGGTTGGTGATTACTATTTCTCAATTTAATTGTGTGCATTCAAATTTAGCTCTGCAGATGGCACAAAGTTTTGTTTTTGGCACAACTAATTATAACGTTTTTCATTTTGAAGTTGCGAAAACGTTCAAATGTGGCGTAAATTAAGAAGCGTTGTTTTGACAAATTTTGCGAGCATTTGAATAAACTTTGTGTATAGTAAATTCTGCTCCAAATTCTGACAAGATATATTTCACACAAATTTGTATTTAATCAATTTGGCCGGATGCAAATCGCAAATTTACCTATATTTGGCACATATAACGTATACAAACGCATGCAAATATAACTTATTTTCCCCAAAATTATTCATGATCTGAGTAACAATAACAGAGCTACTCCATTATATGTTACTATTGTTGCTGATTGCAGGTGGTAAGGATGACTGCGCTTTTAGGAGTAATTTTCTATCTGTGCTTCCTCCCCATCCGGCTATTAACGGTGTGGTTCCACTTCGATGACAGCGGAGCTTACTCCGGGGGCGTTTTTTGGGATATTGTCCAGTTCCTTGCATCCTGTCTGATCACCTTTAGTTTTTGCGCTTATCCCATAGCGCTCTACTGTTTCAGTGGAACATTTCGGAAGGTAAAAGCAAGCTTTTGGATAATTATTTCATTAATAAAAATGTACAATGTTTCTTCTGCGTTGGCTTAAAATTTGTTTTGGGAACACTTTTGCAGTACTTTAAGAAGTATCTTTTTTGCTGGATTTCCCGCAAACATGGTGGAATCTCCGAATCCGACGTAAATGCACTACCTGTGCATTTTCAATCTTTGCGCGACCGGGACGAACATCCTCTGCTATTGGACAATTTGCCCAGAGAATCTAACCCGCGTGTTTTCATTGGGCACAATCCCCGGGAATCCAGGTCAAACTCGATGGTGTTAAATAATAAATAAATAATAATAATATGAACAAAATAATAAAATAATAAAGCCAGCATAAATAAAATAAATTTTATTTTTATCATTCGCAATGCGTTGTGTTATACACAGTATATATTTCTGTTTTCTACTGAAACATTAACCTACTGAAACATGCACCAAATATTGCTGAGTTTTCGGCTAAAAAATACTTACTATAGCCAGTATAATGGAGTCTCTATTGAGGCGACAGACTAAAATCTGCCGCCCCGTTCCCGCATTGGCCGTCCCGACCAATGATTGGGGGTCCCATCGACGCCTCGACAGAAGACTCTTTCTCTCGACGGCCGTTTTCCTCGCCTCCAGCCTCATCGACAGGAAAATTCCTGTCGACTCGACCATGCCGTTTTGGTCTCACTCTTTTCCCTCATCGGCCTCCTCTCTTCAATCTCTTCCCTCCATTCCCCGTGACTCGTCCCAATTTTGAGAGGCTCTGTCCCATTTATTTCCATTCCAATTTCCCCCATTTATTAATTTCCCCAATTTATCCCAACAATTTCCACTATTTTCTTCAATTCCCCCACCCTCCAATTTCTCTCTTCATTTCCGGATTTACCCATATTTTTATTTAATTTTGTGCCGTGTCTGTTGTGCCTAATTGTTTTTATTTTAATAAATTATTAATTTGTTTCAAATTAATTAATTCAAATTCCCTAATTTTGTGTTTGTGTGCCTTATTTAATTCAATTTAATTACCCGCCCTGCACCCCGGGTCCATTTATTTTTAAGAATTGTGACACTATATAACAACTCTGAAGGGAAGGGCGAAAAATATTGTTACTGGGTTGTTAAAAAGTTGTTACATAGAACATTAAATATACACCTTACATGTACGAGGGGCTGGAAAAATAATGTTGTTACGAAGAAATGTTGTTATAAAGAGACTTGTTACATATAGAGAGACTCCACTGTATTTGGTATTAGGTAAATTAAAAAGTAATTACAATTTGTAATTAGTGATTTGAATACGTATTAAAAGTAATTAAATCGTAAAATATGTGAGCAAATTAAATAATTTGCTATAGCTACTCTGAAAATAATACCGGAGCAATTAAAGTCGACTCTCTCTATAACAGTCACCGGTATAACAGTACTCTCGTTATAACCTGAGGAAAAAATGCTCCCCTTAAAAACTTTCTCCAATCGTTAACATAGAAATGTCAGTTCTATATAACAGTTTTTCGCTATAACCAGCGAAATTTGATGCTTTCTAGGATGCTGTTATAGCGAGAGTCGACTATATAGGTGAATAATTTATTATTTGGGAGAGAATTGGGAGTAATTAAATATTTTAGTCGTTAGTTACATTTTAGGAATTATCCTGGGTATCTCTGGTGTATAAGCACAACTTTTGGACAAGTATTTTTTTTCAGCTGTGACATTTTGACACTCAATAATAGCTACGCTACTATCGAATATAAATATATAATCCCTATAACAATGTGCATATTCCCATAATTTCCCGTGTAACTAAGATTAGTCATATCTTACGTGGAGAAATTTTGGTACCTTCATAAAAGTATGCACCTGCGCACCAAATTTAGTTACTGGATGGGCTGAATCACATACAGTATACATTTAATTGCACTTTTCGGATGGTTCTCCTCTACGTTGTAGAGGTGCCGGAGAAGTTCTCGAAAGTCTTCTTACGGGATGCACATTATACCATTCCGTTTTGGTAACATCACTTGGATTTCCGTACGCCGTTTGTGTATATGCCATATGTTTCCCGGAAAACGCAACCGGCTCAACCGCTTGTTAACTGGAATGACAATAGAAATATTCATTAGTTTCCGAAAATATCGGAACAATTTATGCAATGTAATGGCATTGACTGTTTTGATTTGCTAGTCCCCATATGCTCTCATGTGATTGTATTCACGCGTTTTACATCCCGTCAGTTTTGAACGGAAAGAGTTGGAATCAAACTACTTATCAATTCTGAAAGCTTGACTTCTTTGAATTTCAACACGCCAGTGATGACATGCATATGTATTGTTTTAAAGAAATTATAAGCGGTTGAGCCAGTTGAGTTTTCCGTGATACATACGGTATATACCGAAAACTCTCGTTGACTAATCTAAATCCAGGTAATTCCCAAATTTACCTATATTGGACCAATCAAGCTGTACATCGCAGTATTTGCTAATTCTATATGTGTGCGACATATATGTTACTAATTTACTTCAATTCGCGAATTTTCCTGTTATATACGAATTTAAGGCTCATTGTAATTTCCACAGTTTTCTACATGTGATGAATTTATGAGCATTTATATTCTCAAAACATTTATACAGCGCATTCTTCCGCTTTTGCTGTTAAAAGGAAATTAAACTAGCTTACTGAAATCATACATGTTGTGATTCCGGTGAACAAAGATTAAAGTTGCCATTCAGGTGTCAAATTTGCGCGTTCGAAAAAATTAGCGCCAAGTAAAATTGATTTTATTTAGCATCATGCGTCATAATGCTAAATAAAGACGTGCAATTAAACTGGCTAAAGATTTGTTTGTCAAACACATTTGTGCTACTTTAAGGTGTCCCTTTTCTGCTGGGTTTCGTGCAAACTAGGAATCCAACGCAAATGCGTTGAATGTGCAGTTGCAATCCATGCGCCACCGGGACGAACATCCTATGCAATTCGACAATTTGCCAAAATAACCTAATCAGCAAGCTATGATGGGGAGGGAAACCTGTGAGCACGGGGATAATCTGGGCTTAGGTGTGTGAGCATCCCGTCTATTCTCATTAATTTAACCGAAAAATCCTGAAAATAGTAAAAGAAAAAATTAAATCTTGTCGGAACATCAAAATTTGAAACTTTCCGCGGGAAAATCCTTGTAGGTTGCTCAGTTCGTATCAGATTTGAAGGATTGATGTTATATTAGATTCCCAATCAATTTCTGTAAAAACTATAGCTACGCACATGTCTCGATTTTGACTGATGCCGGAAAACACTTTTTTTTCGCTTTATAGCCAAAACCGGAAGTAAATTGGGTGAAAATGGGACTTTTTAAAACCTGGCGCGGGAAAACCGCGATAACCTGGCCAATCTTCATTGGATGTTTATAAAACTTGTTTTTTAGGTCCGCATTAGATTCTGCATCTGCTGCATGCTTGTATTGACCTGCAGTCAATGTTGTGACAGAGAATTGCTGTTATAAGGAGACTTGTTATATAGAGAGACTCCACTGTAAGTTTACAGAAACTGGCTGAAAACGCTCATTTCTAGCGAAATTTATAGAACTTGCCAAAAGCGCTCATTTTATCACAATTCTGAACAAAAATCACATATTTTCATGAGAAAGATACTGTCAGACTAATTACGAAAAAATACAAGGACGCAAAGGTGACCGTTATTATATAAAGGTTACAGTTACCATAAAGGTGACAAATTACGCGCGTTGGCACAAATTAGCGCCAAGTTAAATTGTTTTTGATTTGGCGTTATACGTCATGAATTATCAATTTCTGATGTTTTGGGCACCATGTTCAAAATGCAAAAAACAACAAACCGCAATTGAACTTTGTCTTGTGAGCCATATTTCCGGTGACGAATTTTCTTTCCGAGAAATTCGCATTCGATCCAGTTCAGATTTGATTAATGCAACAATACTACTAGTGTTTACATTACCTGCAGTTTTGTTATAATTTGAAACAATCTTTTCCTTTTTAAAAAGTATTTAGCGGAGCAATCTGAATTATGCTCGTATCCCTTATGTTGGCATATTTTCTTGCGAATTTTACTTTTCTGAAAAACCGAAAGATTTTCCTTTTTTCGTTTCCCAATTTTTAGTCTTATTCATTTTTCTCTCGTTTAATCTCTTGCAAGTTTTTCAGGAAAGACTAAGCGTGAAGAAGCAAGAGAAGGAGAAAGAAGAGAAGATATAGGCGTATAAGTAAACAGAAGGAAAAGAGAGGGAAAAGATAGACAAAAGTTGGTCTCGAAATACATAATAAATAAATAACAGGCAAAAGATTGATGAAAAAAATAATGGCAATAAAAAAGAAAGGGAAACCAAAGCACCTGTTGTGCAGATAGAAAATCCAGGTGTAATAATACACGATAAAACAAGTTTGATTGGGCAAATGCTTTGTCTAAAAATATTTCCCAGGTTTCTTCTATCATTAAGCCTGCAGTCAAATCTGTAAAAAAAAATCTTTGCCAGGAGCTTGTGCGAGAAAAATCTCAAGATATTTCCTCCATTAAATCCTCGTGGAAACTTTTCAGTGCAAAACTTACAGTCTTACATGTTTTTTCCTTTATTCCTTCTTGGTTAGTAGGAAGCGTGGACGCATTCCAAGATTTTAAAAATAGATGCACGCGCCAAGTAGAATGAGGTGATACGGCCACCGGGAAGGCTGGTACGCTTTTGAAGGTTAGTAGGCAAATGAATAATCTGCAGTTCCTCACAAGTACTTCCAGGTTGCACAATATTTTTGTTGCTATCCAAAAGAACTGCAGTTAACGGAAGGTTGCGGGAAATACAAATTTGTCCTTTGAGACGGTCATTCACCAGTTGCCAAGGAAATAAATTAATCAAAGTTATTTCCGTTTTTTTTGTGCTTGCGGATCTGGCAAAAAATATACCAGAAAAATTCCTCCATTCAGTTCAAAGCTATACGACAGCTATTTCCGCGTTTGCGTGTACATAAGCAAAAATTTCCTCATTTAATTGTTCCAAAATTTGCCAATTTTAATTCTATTAAGTTCACCAGTAAATAGAATGCATCAGGGCAAATATGTGGCTATAGGAGTAAAATTTTATTGCACAAATGTTATAACGAGTAGTCATTTTTTGTAACAACTGCATTTACCTTCAGTGTTTGTCATTAGAGCCGGGTATAGGGCAAAAAGGGGAATATACTATAGAGAAAAATCTCAGAGCAAATTACAGCGCAGGTGTAAGAAATGGATGACGTATATAACGATTATCACGTAAACGCCACCCATGGATTTGAGTCGAGTGAGGAATTAGATGAACCCGTAAATGAAACGGTAATCCGGCCGGGGGGCTACATCTTTCCCGTGTTCTGCGCAGTCGCCCTCGTCGTCGGCCTTCTGGGCAACGGGACACTCATCCGGATATTCATTGCTCATCGCCGAACATTGTGCAGTGTGCCGAACTTGTAAGTTTATTTTTAACAATTTCCGCAATTTTCCAATCAAATGCGTGGGCAAATTTACATAACAATGCTTTTTTGAATACGTATGTGGAATTTGCAGACGCGCAAATTTTCATTTTTGTCTACAGATTATTGATAATAAGTTTCGCGTAACTTATAATACGGTACTTTGAAAAAATTAAAAAATAGTTTGGTAAATAAATTATACTAAAATCAAATATTAAGCCGCGTGCCGTCTGTTCACAGAAATTAATATCTTCGTTGTTATCTTGGGCTGCAAATTTATGTGCTGTCGCAAGAGAATGCACTGTAAAGTACATTCCTGGTGTTTGTGTATGGCACTAATTGTTAATACAAATTTTGTTGTGTACAAACGATATACAAATTTTTTGCATGCAAACTATATACAATATTGTTTTGTATGCAAGCTATGTAGAAATGTTTTCGAATGCAAACCGGAAACAAATTTTTTCGTTTGCAAACTTGATACACATTCTTTTGTATGTAAACTATATCAAAATTTTATTGTATGCAAACTATATTTACAAATATGTTTGTATGCAAACTATATACATTTATTCCGTACAGATACATCTGCAATCTGGCCTTTGCGCATCTATTGGTCATTATTTTCTACCTACCATTTTCGTCCACCATGTACACGTTCGTACACTGGCCGTACGAGTTATGGCCATGCAAATTGATGTTTTTCTCCAGCAACGTCGGCGCAATTGTGTCCGCCTTTACATTCGCGGCCCTAACGGCACACTGCTGTTTTGCAAGGGGAGATCTGGACACAAAATTTCGGGGGTGGATGTCCATTTTCATTCCGTGCGTCGCCATTGTTGGTGAGCATAAAAACAAATTGTTTGTCTACATTCTGCATGCTTATTTGAACTTGACGTTTTGGAGTAGCCCAACAAATTGGAGTATGCGTAATCGAATTGTCGTTTCTGCAAATTAAATGAAAATGCCCATTTTTACGTGTATACATACATTTTTGTCTGTAACCGACCTAAAGTGATTTGGATTATCTCGATTGTCCTTGCACTGCCCTGGCTCCACTACGCAACCACCATAAATGGTTGGAAGGAGACCGAGGAATTGGAATATTGCTACCTAAGTATGCCTTGGTTTGACGGGGATGACCATACGGTATGTATACAATACGTATTCAAATTTTCCGATGCAAATTTATAGTACCGGCGACCAAATGCATTGCTACATTCAAGCAATTGTTGTAAAGCAACATTATGCTTTTAAATTTGTTTGTGCAAAACGTTTGTCTATCAACCGCAGCGCGAGACCATATTGGAATTTAGCTGGGATTACGCTTTGCCCCTGGGAATCACACTCTTCTTCTACATGATTTTGGCATGTCGTTTGGCTCTTTCTAAGGAGACAAGTGCGGCAGAATATCAGGATACGCAGCAACAAGGCAAGAGGAAGGTAAGTGGTTAACATACTCCTATAGATAAAGTATATGGCGAATATATATAGGCACAATTGAATACATTATATCATTTTTGAATACACAGTTGACGCAGCTTGGTTTAGTAAGCGAATTCGGCTTTAAGTTTATAAAAATATATTTTATATTTTACCTATTCAGCTATATAAGAGACAAATTTAGGTGTAATTGACAAAAGTCATACATAACTGACTTTGGCGATACTGAACTGCAATACTGTACAAATTTGTTGACAAAATGACAGAATGTATAATAATTGTATTTTTAGTATTTGGCAAATTTAGCGATGATTAACAAATTTATTGGTATTGACAAATTAATCGATTTATAAATTTATTAATATTGAAAAATTTATCGATATTTATAAATTTATTAATATTGACAAATTTATCGATATTTATAAATTTATTAATATTGACAAATTTATCGATATGTATAAATTTATTGCTGACTGACAAATTTATCGATATGTACAAATTTATTGCTGACTGACAAATTTATATATATTGATGAATGTATTGAGGGTTGAGAAAATATATATAGCTAAATCCATTGACGATTGACAATTTATTGGTGTTGATAAATTCATTCATGATTGACAAACTTATTGATATGGAAATAATTATTTATGATGAACTAATTTATTTTAGTAGCCTAATTCCCATACAATAATTGTCAAATGTTTCACCTTTATATAGAAACATTTGTTTTAGAAAGTTATTGTTTAGCTATAATTGACAAAAGGTGCAATGGAAAGCTATAATTATATTTAGCGATAATTGACAAGTTTAGTTCTATTTAACTTTAGTTTCGATTGGATTAGTTAGCTTTAGTTGGCAAATGCATTTTTATATATTTGATACATTATATATCTGATAAATTTTGTATTCGATCAACGTACCAATGTAACTCGACTTCTTTCTGTATTTGACCCATTTAGGTCCAGTTGACAAATTCTTTTTTATATTTGGCAAATTTCTTTTTCAAACTCTGCTCTACCGTTGACAGGTTTTGTTGTAGTTTAGAAATTTAGTTCTTGTAGAGTTAGACACAGTTACAGTCGATTCTCGCTATAACAGCACCCTATAAATCATCAAATTTTGCTTGTTATAGCGAAAAACTGCTATATAGAACAAACATTTCTATGTTAACAATTGGAAAAAGTTTTTGAGGGGAACATTTTTTGCTGCTGCTATAGCGAGAGTACTGTTATAAAGGGGACCATTATAGAGAGAGTCCACTGTATGCACCATTTATTAATTAAAATCGTTGAGATAGGATGCCAAAAATGAGTATACAAACTGCACGTTTATAATTTTTGGACGGAAAATACATTTCAAATGTATAAAATGTAATTATTTTTTCATATCCTGATTTTAGATGGCAAAAATGGTTACTCCATTAGCGACGATTTGCTTCCTATGCATCTTGCCCTTCCGTCTCGTAAACTTGTTGTTCAACCTCCATAAGGACCGGACGTTCACCACTGGCGCTGCTTGGGGCTACTTCCATTTTCTTTCCTCATGCCTCCTGATTTTCAGTTTCTGCGCTAATCCCGTAGCACTCTATTACATTAGTGGGACATTCCGGAAGGTGAATCTAAAAGAGATACTATTCCAGTCATTAAAATGTATACAAATTTTGCGTTGGCGGTGATTATAAATATTTGTGTTCTGCGCGTGTGTGTAGTACTTTAAGAAGTACCTTTTCTGTTGGGTTTGCCGGGAAAACCGAGGAACCCCGGAGACGGATGAATTAACTCAAATCCGTGAGTGATCAGAAATTTCCCCTGTTATTGGAAAAGCTGCTGAAGCAATCCAATCAGCGCATTATCAATGCGCTGTCAACACACCGGACAAAACCAAATCCGCTGGTAATGGAACAAAAAATTTACGCACTTATCAAATAAGCTGAAAACGCCCGGTGGCAAATTTTTATGATTAAATATTTGTTCAAATAAATACGCAAAAATAGTATTAAATACTGCCCGTAATCTTCACAACAGTTATCAGCGTCCTTTATTCTTGACATTTGGGGGTAGCTTGTGCTGTCATTGTCTCTAACTAGACAATTAAAAAGGGGTTTAAACTAAATGCAGGAAAATCGTCATAACTTAGTGATTTCTTGTTTGATGTAAATATGGATATTTTCTAGATCCGCAATAAAATTCCGCTCAGGATTCACGCTTTTCCTGCTTTGCGTGAGTGGAACAACAGAACATGTTTATTTTTGCAGGCGGAAACAAAAAATCTAGCTGGCCAAAAATTGAAATTTTTTAGCTTGTTTTTGAAAAGCTGTCATAAATGTTGCAAATTTAGTCGAATTTAAAAACATTTTTTTTGCATGCACAATAAAATTCTACATTATATTTCTCCTACTGCAATTTTGCTTACATTTGTTAGATATAGACACGGGGACCTCTCATAGATGGCAGCACTGGCCACATTTGCTGGGAATGCACATCGTTGAATATGTGCATGCATATGTACGTTAGCTATATATAAGCGCATGTAAGTATATTGTGTAACTTATGTTATATTTGCAATGTCCAATATATGAGCAACAGCTGCCGACCAACCGCATATATGGTGGTTTTATAGGCAAAAAAGAAGTGCAAAAATGTATTTGCGAAAGCATACTGGGGTTGGGCACACGTTATGAGCATGGATTTAGGAAAAAAACGTAAATTTGTTTCTTGCGAGAGACAGAAAGCTCCTTTCATAAATCAGATAAACATCTCCATCCTTTGACACGGCTCGTCTCCGCTGATGAATGACGCCTCCCATCCTCTCCACAAGCCGCACGTGCCAAGGAAGGGAGCTGATGTGTGAATAAATTATGAAGAGAAACACTCAAGCGTCAAAATAGAAAGGAGTATATTATTAGAATGAAGCGAATAAAAAGTTGTGCCGTCATTAAATTCCGGAGGAAACAAATATTCGGAGGATTCCTCGTGCTAACGTTCCGTGGATACTTTATGGCATGTTCCGGCAACGTTATTCGGGCAAAGGCAAGAAAGAAATATTTTTCGCGTGCATGGATATACTATATAGTATCTAATGCTATTTTTGAGACTGCACTTCAGACTATAAGAACTTCGTTTGACAGAGTGCACAATTAAAATTCTCGAAGGTAATTTTTGGGATTTTATATCCGATAATAAAACCCAAATTAATCCCGATTCGCATTTCAAATATTTACTGCATTTGAAAATTACTTTAAATATTGTGTAGACCGAAGTTGGCACGAGTAAATTTATGATTCTCTTCCCAGATTTGCAAAATTTCTTTAGTATTTTTCTGTACCGGAAATTTGTAAGGAAACAAAAAAGTCACCAGATATTTCTGAACTAAAAATTTACTGCAATACTTTAAATTTTCACGGTTCAATAAATTTGAAGGAGAATTCTGCATCTTCAGTTTACTTTTTCAAATTTTCCTTCCATATACATTAAATTTAATTTCATATAATTTCATTAATTTTTTTATTTACACCAATTTGTGTATTATATGTATGTAATTTCCTTTTAAGACAAACTTTTATCAATGTCTTAAAATTTCCATTTACATGAATTTATGTGTGCTATTAGAAACTTTTAGTTAAATACAAATTTTCGTCAAGGTTTTTAAATTTCCAGTTACAGTGGAGTCTCTATAGAGAAATAATGTTGTTATAACAACATTATTTTTCCACCCTTTGTACATGTAAGATGCATATATAATGTTGTATATAACAACTTTTCTCTGTAACAATATTTTTCGCCCTTCCCTTCGGAGTTGTTATATAGAGACTCCATTGTTTATTAATATGTGTATGATATTTAAAAATTTCCCTTCAATGTACATGTTTTAATCCAGTATTTTAAATGCGTTATGTTTATGTACTACAAATTTCTAGACTATATTTTTAAAAAAATTGATAATATTTAGCGTTATCAGGATTATAAAATTTGCAAATTCTCCCATTGTCCGTACAATATTTATTACAAATCGTCCCAAAACTCCATAAAAATTTGTGTCGCAATTTCCTTGGAATTTTGTGTTTTGAGGAACTTTCCCGAACATTTTCTTCTTGAATTATTTCCCCTCTTTCGCAGCATAATAATTTTCCCTGAATTGGATTTCATTATGAAGGAGGTCAAATTAAGAACAAAACAAAGAACAAAGTAAAGAAAAGAAGAACAAAATTAAGAAACTAAGAACAAAATAAAGAAATTAAGAACAAAGTAAAAAAATTAAGAGCAAAATAAAGAAATTAAGAGGAAACTAAAGAAATTAAGCATAAAATAAAGAAATTGAAAACAAAATAAAGAAATCAACTCTGAATTATACCAATTAGCAATGCGAAAATCTTTTCCTATTTTCAAATTTTAAGGTCCCCTTTTACGCATGTAAAGTTTGCGAAGTTATTGACAATTACCAATTTTCAGCTTTGCCAAAAATATTTCCTTGCCAAAAAAAATGCATTTAAACATTGTTGGAAATACAGTCGACTCTCTCTGTAAGAGCACCCTAGCTGCACCAGCAAACGTACTCTTATAACGAACTGCTGGTATAGAGAATTAGTTAAAAAAATATCAATATTAATTAGTTAAGATTATTTTCAGACTTAGCTTCGATAATTCTGCAAATTCTAATAATATTTACAAAATTGGACGTAAATATTTACATTTTAGTGAGAAAATAATAAAATTGTGCTGGTGTAGATTTCCGGTGCTGTTATAAAGAAAACGTTAATGTTGAAGGGATACCTGACTTAGGCGCTAATGCTATTATAGGGAGAAAATGTTGTTATAGTCAGAGGAATGTGACCGAGAGAAGAAAATATCCTGCCGTTATAGAGTAACTCCTGTTATAGGGAGTGCTCTTATAGAGAGCGCACTTTACATGGTAAAGCTGTAGGGGGGATTCAGCACTGGCGTCAAAGAGTAAGTGCTCTTATAGGGAGCCGATATGGGGAGAGTCGACTGTAAGAGTTAAAACTTCTGCAAAAACATCATATTGTACATATATGTGTGAACTAAAAATAAAGTATAATTCAAAACTGTGCACACATAGTGTGCTCTCGCTATAACAACCATGAAGGGAAGGGCCAAATGGTTGTTATATGGAAAAGTTGTAATATGGAACATTTAATATGTATATACTACATATACGAAGGGCGGAAAAATAAAGTTGTTATAGAGAAAAAGTTGTTAGGAGAGTTGTTATAGAGAGAGAGTCCACTGTATGTCATTTACGGTCAGATCCTAAAAATTTGTAAACAATAAGCGGCTTAAAGCCGAGCTTGCCTAAACACATATCCGTAAATGATATTAATACTACACTATTATACGAATGAATCAGCATAATATGGGTGTAACCATTGCATTTGAATCCCAAAAGGAAGGGGGATTAGCCCGGGAAATAATTCAGCATAATCGGAGCAGGTTGGAGCAAATTACATCACCCGAATCCTGCCTAATTCCACGTGACGGGCACTCCGCATTACGAGCCCGGCCGTGTTTTCAGGGATGAGAGCAAAGCATCAGAAAGAAGGCCCCCATAGACGCCTCTGTCTAATTAGTTTCCACTCATAATTACTTTTCCTCCAAATGAAGCATAATTCTAGGGGCTCATCATCATCATTTTGTATCATTTCAATCCTGATGGATTTCCTCTCCAACGAATCCGCCCTTCCCCGCGTCTTCCTTAGTATTTTCTCGAGTGATTCTTCCCTCGTAAATTTCATCACCCGCCCTGGCATTAGCGGCTTGTGTCTGAATGTACGCACATATTCATATATGTACATACCTTATCAACCACCAGCCTTTGCTGTATGCCATGGAATAAATCTCCGGCTATTTTATTAGCATTTCACCCCCATTAAAATCCCCTCCAAAAGTCATGCCATCATAAATGTGTGTAATTACATATACACATATAGTTTATGGCCTTTACTCCCCTGTATCTTCTGTGGAATCAATGAGACCGCTTTACTTATTGCCTGGAAACAGCAAATGGCTGGGGTTTTTGAGGAGCGAAGCGTGCGTGGAATTTGTAATGTAAGGAAGATGTCCGTATATTTTTGGGGGAGGGAGAATTTTTTTTACTTGCGGCGAAAGTCCGAAAAAGTGTATTTGGGCAAATGTGAAATATTGGTAAGGGAATAGATGTTCAATTCTTTGGAGGATAAGGGCACATTCCATATTTTGGGGCATGTTGAGAAACGTTAGACGTGAAAACCATAAAATCAATACGTAATACAAGACGAGAAGAGAAATACAGAAAACCGTGAATTTAGGAAGAAGACAGATATTAAAATGAGAATTCAACAACTTCTATAAAGAAATCAAGCTAAAAAAAGAAAAAGATAAAGACATTAAAATAAATAAATCAAACGTCCAAATAAAGAAATAAAGCGCAAAAAAAGAAATAAGATATTAAAATAAATAAAACAAACGTAAAAATAAAGAGATAGATTAAAAGAATAAGAAATTTCGAAATTAAAATCAATAATTCAAAAACTAAAATACATCAGACGTAAAAATAAAACAATTAAAGAGAAAACAAAACTAAAATAAAGAAAAAATTGAAGTAAAGAAATAAGAAATCATAGGCAAAGAAATCTTAAATTAAAATAAATAAATAAAAGACCAAAACAAATATGTAAATCAGAATTAAAATAAATAAATAAAAAATTAGTACAAATAAATCAGAAATTGAAATTAAGAAGTCAAAAGCCGAAACAAAATAAATCAGAAATTAAAATTAAGAAATCAAAAATAAAAACAAAGGCATGAAAAACAAAAATGAAGAAACAAGTCGAGAAGAAATTAAAAATAATCAGAAAAAACGAAAAAAATTGCATGGAAAAACACAAGAAACAACTGCAAAAGCAAAGCACACAAATATGAGAAAACCCCAGAGAAATCTAATAGCAGTTGGAGAAACTACGGAGAAAGTAATCGAAAGGAGAGTGAAAGCGGAAAAAATTAAAGCAAAAAAAAATGTTATACATATAGTTTATAGCAAAACAAGGACAATTTAGATAACAAGAATTAAGAGTACAAGAGAGATACAGAGAGAAACAGAAAGACAAAGACAGAGAGAATTAAAGAGAGAAATCGAAAGAAAGAGAAAGCGAAGGAAAGAGAGACAGAAATAGTTAGACAAAGATGGAGAGTCGATAGATAAAGCGAAAGAGGCAAAAACGTAGACAGGATATTGACGAAGATCCAACACTTTGGCTGGACAATCCACAAAATGAATAGAAAGTCAGGAGAAAGACGGATTGGACTGATGCAAACCAGACGCCAGACGAGCGATCCACAAAAATCCAAAAGATTTGGCCCACAGAATAAAACGGGAAGTGGGAAGCCGGGCTTATAAACATTCACCTCCTTCGACCACAAAGAATCTCTTGAGAATGCTAAGGGAAAAACGTGAGTTGTGAGGATAAAAGGAGGTTCATATAAGAAGAATCTGGAGGAGTTAGACATATAAAGAAGTGAATGGAGAAAACACTCTGGCATCCACAAAAATAACAGAAAAGGAGTAAAAAAATATATAACAAAAAGGTTTCGTATGGTGCTGGAAAAGCACTCATTTCCATTCCAGGCTTCCACCTCCAAAGTTGAGTCTTCATATCGGCCTTTTCTCGTTCTCGTCATTACCTCCGGGGAAAACCTCAGAGCGGCGGAGTCATAAGAAATCTCTCTCCTTCCCTCCTTGCCACCACTCAAAGGCCATAAGTTCCAACTCTCCCGAGGGTGGACAACAAATTCTCTAGCCTTTATTCTCTCTATAACATTTACTTTCTCTTGTAGAGCTTCCCCACGCTTTCGCTGTTGAAACTGAGCTTCTGTGCAAATTAAACGGAACCACAATTCAAATGGCCGGATTTTTTGTTTCATTCTGACTTCTATACGCTAAACTGAAACTGAGCTATAATTAATTTTTTTTTGCCATTTATCAGCTTTGTGGGAATTAAAAGTAAATTGAATTGAAAATTTAACCGCAATTTCGAAACTTGTAAGTCAGCAATAGCAATTCAATTGCATTTAAATTACTTCTAAATCTTCGTTAAATTGTGATCAAATTGCATTTAAATTTCGATTAAATTGAGTTTGAATTGTGTTTAAATTGCGTTTGAATTTCGTTTGTAGTTCGTTTGTATTTTGTTTGTATTTCGTTTAAATTGTGTAAAATTGCATTTAAATAAAGTCCAAATCACATTTAGAATAGGTCTAAATTGCATTTAAATTAAGTCTAAATTGCATTTAAATTAAGCCTAAATTGCATTTAAATTAAGTTTAAAATGTATTTAAATGGCGTTGAAATTGTGTTGATATTACATATGCTTGAATTTAATTTACATTGCCCTTAAATTGGATTCAAATTGCATTTAAATTTCGATTAAACTGTGTTTAAATTGCGATCAAGTTGTATGTTAATTGCGATGAAATTTTATTTAAATTTCAACTTAATGGAGTTTGAATTTCGTTTAAATTGCACTCAAATTGCATTTAAATTTCGATTATACTGTGTTCAAATTGCGATCAAATTGTATTTAAATTTCAACTGAATTGAGCTTGAATTTGGCTTAAATTGTGTTTAAATTGCGTTTGAATTGTATTTGAATTTTGATTGTATTTTGTTTGAATGTTGTGTAAATTGCATTTAAATAACGTCTAAATTGCGTTTAAATTGCATTGAAATTCTGTTAAAATGGCGTTGCTATTGCGTTGATATTGCGTATATTTGAATATTTACATTGCGCTTAAATTGCTTTCAAATTGCGATCAAATTGCCTTTAAACGATTAAATTGCGATCAAATTGCATTTAAATTTTTATGAAATTGCGTTTTAATTTGCTTTAAATTTTAATTTAATTGAAATTGTGCTTAAATTGCATGTAAATTGCAACGTTTGAAACTTAATGTTTAAAATGTTAGCGCATATTCAAGTTCAGGGATTTGCAATTTGAACTGAAATGAAATTAAACTGGGCTAAAATTGATTCCATTAAATTGAGCTAAATTTGTTAGAAGCGGGTTGAAATTTAAATTGAATTGATGTGCAGTTTAATTAAAATTGATCTGAAATGACTTTGAGCTTCTTTAGAATTGAATTAAATCCCATTGAATCGGAATCGATTTCAAATTGAATTCAATATCGCCTTGAATTTGGAACTGAACCTTTTTTTTCAAATTTAAATGGCTTGAATTTAAAATTGAATTGGAAATTGAAATGGATATAAAATTTTATTGAAAACTATACTTCAGAATTGAAATTTGAAACTGAACTTGCGCGGAACTCAATTTTCTCTCCTCGCGTCCATTCACGGTTCAATTCCCCCAAACGAACATCTCATCTCAAGTGCAACCGCTTTTCCTTTCAGCTTCAGCAGCAGCTTTATTTTTTTTTATCGGAGAAAATTACAAACTCTCAAAAAGGAAAGCTTGTCGGAGGCAAAAGGAAAGAATAAATTCCGTTTACAATTATTTCATTCAGAGTAAAACCGTCTGTTTCGCTGCTAAAGGGAAGTGTGAAAAGAAAAAAAGGAAAACACGGAGTCCAAAAAATAAAGGGGCTTTTATCAAGGAAAGAGTTCCTGGTGAAGACGAGGCAAATCATGTGCTATAGCTTACACGTCCGTATAACTCGAGGGCTTTGACGAGTACTTGCTAAGCACTTTGTTTGATTTCCGTCTCAAAGACAAACTGTGAAAGGGAGAGAATACATTTTTTGTGTGGACAAACCTTTTATAATGTGGACTCACCATTATACTCCAGCTTAATTGTGTTCGCCCGCGGATGATTCCTTCTAAACTCTCCCATTTTTTTTTAAATTGTCATATAGAGCGTGCAAATGGCAGATTAGAAAATTTGTGCTCGTGTGCATTTTTTGAAAAATACAATTTTGCGCAAGACGCCAGTCAGATCAAAATCCTTCCGTCATCCAGGAAAACTGCCGCTTGGATGGAAAAGTTCTAAAGGTAATTTTTTTATTTGTTTGTTCCATCTTATCTGCTTATTTATATCATAATAATAATCTTATTATTTATTATAATTATTTTGTTGTTCATTTTAGCATTGATATTTCCTTGCCGGAACAATGCAATTTTTATAACCATCCAGAATGCTTGTGCTTTATGGCTGGTATATATGTACCTATGGCCAATTTGTGATGATTTTCCCGCACCAAGTTTCGAAAGCCCCATTTGTAATAAATTATACTTCCGATTTCGACTATAAAGCAAAACAAAATGTGCTTTCGCGCAAAAGTAAAAATCGAAAATTATTTGTGTTTGACACAGAATTTTATGGCCAGTCCGTTAAAACGTCAATCTTTCAAATGCAATGCGAATTCAGCAAGCTACAATGCTTTTCCCAATAAATTTTCAAAAATTGGATTTTCCGGCCAAATTTAGTTATTTTTGGCCACTTTGAACTTGCCGTGGAAAAATAATTATAGTTTATATTATATTACTGTCCAACCTCTATAACGGTCTCCCTTATAACGGTTTTCTCTCTATACCGGTGGCAGAAAATGCTTTCCTCAAAAACTTTTTTCAATTGTTAACAGAAATTTCTAATCTCGACAATGGTTTTTCGTTATAACGGGGAAAATATGCTGATTTAAGGGGAACCGTTATACAGAGGTTGGACTGTATTATATATTACACGAAACGTATGCTTTACCAAAGATAGCCAATTTGTTTCAAATTTTCCACCCACGTTACTATTTCAATAACCGAGAATAGTGGTTTTATTGTAAAAATGCAAAGCAACTCGTTTTTATTTATTAAAACTACTGTTTAAATAAACCAAAATTTAACTAACACTATAGCTATAAATGCAGCACAAATGTCACATATCTAAATTTGGGTAACGGAATTTTACTGAAAATTTGCGCGCAAATTCAGACCTATATATTTTACAATAAAGGTCTATCATAGTAATAGGCAAACAGCAAATAGAAATGTCAAATCGTAACACGAGTGCGTGTTCAATGTAAAACTAAAATGTTTGTGCAGCATCCGTGAAAGATCATAAGTTTTCTGCCTGTTCAATGTCAAACGACAAAAATTTGTGCATCGTCAGTACAAAAAGCCAAAAATGTGTGCAATATCAACGAAAGTCCACCAAATTGCATATTTTTCTCCGGAAAATTTTAATTCCTTCGCATCGATATACACTTTGCATACACAAAAATTTGTTTGTAGTACAAAACCAACATTTCCTCATTGCTACAAGTTCCTGTCAAAACTTGCACACACAGCCATTTTATTACATCCAGGTGTACTTCCGCCCTCATCGTGGTTCATTGCCCGCCCGAAATTTATTAGGAGTAGAAATTTATTTGTGACGTTACACCTACCAAAAATTTGCCTTGAAAAATTTCTGTATTAGTTCAACAGCTTGCACAAAGAAACTCCAATAAACAAATATAGCGTGCATTTTATTTTCTGTGTACTTTATAACGTTAATTTAATACTAAATATCACCATCTGCAGCAATATTACTATAAAGGAAAGCCATCAAAATAAAAAAAAAGTCTATGCTACATATCCCATTGATGTCACCAGAACAAATTCCAGTAATTTGATTGCGTGTATACGTCCGTACAAAATAAAAGGGAATTGCATTACATTCAAAAGTAATTACAACCTCCAAGTTGAAACGAGGAAATGAGTCTTATTACATTTTGGTTTACGTATATGAAATCAAAGGATAAGGATCTCATTTCTCCCAAAGTGACCGTGACCCCCCCGAAAATTAATAACGGTCTGAAATACCCAGTGAAATCCCTGGGAAAATGAACCGAAGCGGGAGAATTGACTGGAAACGGAGGAAATCCTTTTCCCACTTTAATAAAAACGTGCTTGGCCAAGCAAAAGCGGTGCGGTTTTGTGTATTCCGACGCCGGAGAAATGATAGAAGCCGCTCGCAATGCTACAGAAAGGCCCCGGATTCTTCCTTGTGGTTTTCGAAAGGATTTGCATCTAACGCTAGGCCAAGGAGAAATTTATGTGTCGTGCATTGGCACGTTCCCGAAAGGAGATGATGAGGTCGAAGGGAGATTTAGAAGGAAGATTATACGGCCTCCTTCCCACTTTCCAATTCCATGGAGCGTCTTATGGGCTAAATTTCTCGGGGGCTAAAAACCCACAAATAGGCACTTCCCCCCTTCCATGGCATTTTGAGGGTGCTTGACTGGGAAAGGTGAGAGGGAATTGGGAGGCAAATGATGTTGGTCCGAACAACAACTTGGAATTAATTGGGAGCCTCCGAGCACTCGAGTGGGGAAATAATTGCATCGGAAATTTCATCTTCAATCTCCGCGTAATTTGTTAGTAGACACTATTTCAACGCGAGTTTTCGGGGGGTGTTGTATCTCGTATTTCCCCTGGAATCTTCATTTATAGGGAGAAAATGAGCTTTTAAACTCAATTTTACTCTCATTTTCGGGTTATTATTCTGTGTCAGATTTAACATTAGGGGGTAAATACATACCGTGGACTTTGTAATGAGACATAAAATTAGAGAGTGGAGGGGTGAAAGTCGTGTAAGACGCGAGTTAATGTATAAGCATGCTAATAGGAAGAATTTTAAGCAGAAAATGGAAATATCCTGATGGAAAAAAGTAAAACATTTGATCACAAAAACCAGGTGATTTGAACCAAAACATATAAAAACTGAATAAATAAAAGCATGAAATTTGAAAAAATAAGAGCAGAAAATTTGCAGCAAAAAAACAGAAACTTTGAAGCAAAAAAGTAGAAAATTTTAACCGAAAGAGCAGAAAATTATAACCGAAAGAACAGAAAATTATAACCGAAAGAGCAGAAAATTATAACCAAAAAAGCAGAAAATTTGAAGCAAAACAGCAGAAAATTATAACCGAAAGAGCAGAAAATTATAACCGAAAGAGCAGAAAATTATAACCGAAAGAGCAGAAAATTTTAACCAAACAGGCAGAAAATTTGATCGAAAACGCATATAATTTGATCCAGAAATGCATCAAATTTTATCCAAAAATGCATGAAATTTTATGCAAAAACGCATTATTCATTCCAAAAATCAGATAATTTTGCCACAAAATGTTAAAACAAACCAAAAATGCAGAAATTTGTAACCAACACAGCAGAAAATGTCAGCAAAGAAGTCAGAACGAACAAAAAAGGAGACACTTTGAACGAAAAAGCAGACAATTTGAACAAAAATTGCAGAAATTTTGGACGCGTGGAAAAAATCACAGAATTTGCAGATTTCTAGAATGCCCGCCATGTTAAAGGATAGCGGCCATTGAATTAAAACTAGAAATGTTGAACAAATAAAGAATGAGCAAAGAAAAGCCAAAAATGTGAGCTGAAAGCAAAAACAATCTCAACAAAACCAGTAAATGCTTGAACCAAATGAATAGAGAAAGCCCGTGAGACCTACAAGGAGAAAGTCAAAACTAAATAAGACGAGAAAATCTGGACCAAGTAAAGGTTTAAAATATATGCCGTGATATATTTCTCCATGGAACGTACACCCTAACAAAAATACCTGGAGCCAATAAATTGAAAAATATATGAGCTCAAAGCGAAGAAAACAGCCTTCATTCCCGATGAAAAATAAATGTAAAAGCAGCCCGGAGCCCAGGATGCCATCATTTTCAGTGAAACCCAAATTCTTAGATGGGAAAACAGAAACCAAGAAATTTTTAGTAAATGAAAGGAGCAGCACAGATTTTAAGGACAGCAGGTGAACCCAAAGGAAGAGCAATTTTAAATGCATAAAAGGTGAAAGGAGAGGACTTGGCAAGCACGTGGAAACAGATGGGATAAGTAGCAGACTGGGAAAAGTCGGGATTTGGGAGCTACATACAGAGAGAGAGCGTGAGGAGGGAAAGAGTAAAGAAAAAAGAGAGAGAACGAGTGAGAGAGACGACCTTGATCGGAATAGACTTGAGGAAAGTCCTAAAGCCCAGGAGAAAGTCACTCCACTTTCACTCCTTTAAGCGGGTATTTATTCTGTCACAGTTCAAAATCTTCTCGGAAAAGGTGATCCTTTAAAGATTTGGATTTTCAGCGGTTGGTTCAGGCTGAGAAAATGGAACTTCAATGAGACTTCCAGATGGCTTCTTTACTGGCGTCTTTCATTCTGACTTTCCAGGTACTCCGAGATTGAAGGAAGGTGGAGACTGTGAGAGAGAAACGAAGGAGAGGGAGACAGAGAGAGAACAGAGCGAGAGAATGAAAGAGAGGAGAGAGGAAATAAAGAGAAGAAAGAAAAATGATGTGAACGATGGGGGCGAGAGACAGAAAACGAGATGAGGAAAAAACATTGTATGGAGAATAGAGAGAAGAGACAGAGGAAAGCACTAGAAGAGAGAGAGAGAGGGAGATAGAGAAGAGACACAAAGAGAAGAGAGAGAAAAGAGGGTGATAGAGAAGAGACACAGAAGCGAATTAAGAGAGAGAAAGAAAAGATAAGGATAGAGAGGGAGAGATTAGTGGAATATACGATAGAAAACAGAGACATAATGAAGAAAAGAGAGAGAGAAGGGAGAGAAGAAACAGAGAAAAAGGATGGAAGACAGAGAAGAAGGAAAAGAGGATAAGGCGGGACAGAAGAAACGAGAGGAAAGACAATGCATGTCTTGCCCAGAATGTCAAGGAAGGTCTTGATCTCCTCCACCGCCCCTTTGACATGTGACGGAAATTATGTAAATATGCTGGCAATTCCTCCTCCATTTCTCCCTCACGTGATGCAGTTCCCTCCAAGAAGATGTGAACCAGGTTTTACGTCTCCCCGATTTCTTACGTGAGATTCCAAGAGGTCTTTATCCGACGCCCCAAATCACAAACTGGCCTAAGTCCACCTCAATGAATTTTAGAGAAAGTGTAAAAATCCCCCGGACGAACGAGCGTTGAGAATAAAGCCAAAAAGAGCTGACATTATCTGTTTTACGCTTAAATAACGATCCCGGTTAAACCTATTCCGTTTTACACCATCCAAGTTGGTATACTGTATGCGTAACAGGATTATTAAATGTTAGCGTTAAATGACCCTAAATAAATGCACAACGTATCTACTCGTAAGGGTTAAACAATGAAAATGAAACTTTGCGGGAGAATGTGCGAACTCAATCCGGTTTGCTTACATTCAATTAATAAGTGAAATGGAATTTCTCCTACACCGCACATGCTTTATCCTCTGGAACATCCTCGCTGTTAAATACTGCAAATTTGTTCTCCCTAAAAAAAAGGCTGTGCTCCCCATCAAATAATAGTCATAAGCATTCGCAGCCCCAACCTTTTCTAGGACAAATTTGCTATCATCCCCCCAAAATACACGTTTTTTCCCATGCCAGCGAAAAAGAAACTGGTACAGAGATAAAAATTTGTAGGGAATAAAAAGCAATTCGGGTAAAAGTTTTTCCATATGAAATCCAATATTCATGCTTTATGCGCTGGGGGCGGCCATAAAATGCGGGTGGAAAAATTTATATGAGGCAAAATTTATAAAATGCATCCCATCAAAAAAAATCTCTTCAATTTGTATCCTACCTGTGTTTCGTTGTATGGAAAGTCATTTAAGAAAAATGGAAGGAAAATAAAGAATAAAAACGTAGAGAACATGCAGAAGGAATGCGGGAGAAAAAATTTCCACATAAAATAGAGTTGGTACAAAAAATATTTCCGTGATGTTAGAAGGGAGAAAACGGATGCCGGAGGGCGCATCCCATAAATCTGGCCCATCAAATGAGCAAGAACCCGGTGTGGTCCGTAAAATTTATGAGCAATGTCATCCCCCTTTGCCTTCATACATGCGGATGTGTACACATCCGGACGTCGGGGGGAGGGAAGACCTTCAGATTTTTTTATGGGTCCTACCTATGCCCCTAAAAATATGTACAGGGCAATTTGGAGCATAGAGTACAAGCACAAACGGGTAATATTTGTTGACGAAAGTCACGGATGTTTTGTCATGTTTTTGAAGATGGCAAAAAAATGCAGTACTACAACATGAACTTTGCTTAATGTTCTGGGGTTGGGGTGGGTCTGTGATTCCATCCGAAATATTATTCCAGCCACTAGAATGGGCGGAGGACACGCATGTTGTCCTGGGCTTGTTTTGTTGATATTCCGGTTTCCTTGCTCTCTTTCTGTCTCCTTGTTTTGGAGTATAGCTTTGACAGTGTAAATGGAGACAAGACCAACGGAAGGAGAAATGGAAGGACGAGTTAGTGAGTTTTGAGTATAAGCACTACAAGGAGTAAACAAACGGGTGGATGTGGACGAATATCTTGTAAATGGGCACAGCGTATGACAAATTTAAAACGCATGGGTTCAACCTTTTTGTGACCGTTGTGTGCTTAATTGTTATGGCATTGCAAAATTTAATTGGACACGTTGTATGCTAAAAATTTACTTCATTGATTGTATTGCAAAATTTAATTTGAAAACGTTGTACGTTAAAATCTTATTGCATTGATGGCTATCCAAAATTTAATTAGAAATGTTGAATTATAGAGTCTGTTTGTGTTGATGGCAGTGCAAAATTTAATAGGAAACGTTGTATGCTAAAAACAATTTGTGTTGATTTTATTGCAAACTTTAATTCGAAAACGTTGTACGTTAAAATCTTATTGCATTCATGGTTATCCAGAATTTAATTGAAAATGTTGTTTTATAGAATCTATTTGCATTGATTGCAGTGCAATTTGTTTTTAGAAGCGCTGTATGTGAAGATGCTATTTGCACTGATAGCATTGCACAATTTAATTCAAAAACGTTGTACGTTGAAATCTTATTGCATTTATGGCTATCCAAAATTTAATTGGAAATGTTGAAAAAAATTGTTTTGATAGCTTTGCAAAATTTCATTTAAAGCGCAATATGCCAAAAAAAATTTTGCATCGATTGCATTGAAAAGTTTAATTTGAAACGTTGTATAATAAAAACAATTGTGTTGATAGCATTGCAAAATCTAATTGAAAACGTTATATGTTAAAACATTTTTGCATCGATTGCATTGAAAAGTTTAATTTGAAACGTTGTATAATAAAAACAATTGTGTTGATAGCATTGCAAAA
>JAQGBT010001058.1:0-36760 GCA_034698585.1 Disparrhopalites patrizii
TTTCTCTCTCTCTGTCCGTTTGTGTGGGTTTCTTTCTCTCTCTCTGTCCGTTTGTGTGGGTTTCTTTCTCTCTCTCTCTGTCCGTTTGTGTGGGTTTCTTTCTCTCTCTCTCTGTCCGTTTGTGTGGGTTTCTTTCTCTCAATTTTTAGTTTCCCTCTCTGTTTGTCTCGCTTCCTTTCTCTTTCCCATTTTGCTTCTCCCCATTTTCTTGTTGGACATGAGCATCCCTTTCAATTATAGTTTTCGACCAGCAACCCTCTGATGCGGTTCAGTACCTTCCTTCATCCCTTCCGTTTCCTTCTCACTTCATCACAGTCTTGTTTTTCTTCATCTCTCTTCAGCCGTTCACTATCGTGTCTGTTATTAGATATATACATATACACGTAAACATACAAGTTTACCACCACGAAACAAGCCACATAAAATCTTCTTTCGCCATGGATTTTTTTTTAATTCTTTTCAGTTTTTTTAATAAACCTTACCGTATATCTGAGGACCATTACTGTGTACACACCGGCAAGTGCACGAGTTTCCACGATGTACCGCAATCATTCATAATATTTCATGTAATACACCTGCCAATCTTCGGCTTTGTAGTAATCATTTTGTCTGCCGTTGAAGGAAAATATGGTGTTGTAATGGTTCAACCCGGAAATTTTCTCATTTCATCCATGACCTTTTACTTTGTCTTGGCATAGACCGCATTATTCAAGTTTATATTCAAGTCTATAAAGTTTTTTTCTTGAACTGGTTTTTTTCCTCTCCTGTACATAATGCGTATGCACTTTTTTATTTTCACATACATAGTTAGTAGCATCTCTACGGTTTATTTCCACAAACTTATTTTCCCAGAAAAATTACGGAGAAAACATTGTGTATATGATTTTTTTTGGTCCTTCTTTAAGAGGTGAAGCGAAAATCTTTCTCAGACAATATTCATGTGTTTCAGTAAGATGAATCATATCATTTCTTTAGACCAGTGTGCATAGGAGCTTAAGTGAAAAAGAAACCGACACAATTTTCCAAGAATCACGTATATTAATTTTCACTTGTGATGAAATCCTTCACATAGCAGATACCACCTTTGGGCGGTGGATGACTAATGGTTTATAAAGGGTAAAAATTAGTACTATAAGATTAAAATCAATGATATCTTCCTCGCACAATTTTTTTTTCATAACGGAAAGTAAATTAGATCGGTGTGTGTTGTATATTACATAACTAAAACCTTGGTTGGGGGATAACGGTAATAATTTCCCGAAGCCCAAGGGGAAACAGCTGATGTTTGTTCGGGAATTTTAGAGAACAAAAAATGGATGACAAAAATCTGAACATTCATCTAATGCAGAGTTGGTGGCTCACGTCTTGAAAATCGTGCATTTCTTTTTTCACGGGGTAATTGCAAAAAAAAAATTTTTTTTTGTCTGTAAATTGTTTACTATTTACTCGTAATCCTCCGAGGGATCTCGGTGATTGTTTTAACGGCAAAAACAAAGTGATGTGCGGTATTAGTCAAACTAATCATTTTTTTCTCCTACAAGAATCCGCCGCGTGAGAGACACGTACGAGAATTACCCAAGTTTTTTTTGAGTACGTCTCGGCCACTTAAATACCCAGGCAAAATGCACGCTTTTTTCTGTTTACTTGATGCAGACAGACAGTCTCTAAGAGGCCTTCCGTATGATTTTAAAGGGTGACTAAATTGATGGCTGTAGTAAATGTTCACATGAAATAAAAATGCAATCATTCACATGAAATGATTTGTTCATGAAGGAGAGCATCTCCCTATAATTCGGACTTCATTCATTTTTATTTACAAACATAGACTGTGAGACTAGGGAAAAAATCAGAAATTGCCATTTAAAGTTTATAAATTGCAAAGTTTTGCCCGGGAAAGGCTCTATGAACAAATTTTTTTTGAAAGAAAAAGTAAAAATGGCAATAAATCAGCAGAAAAGCTTAGAAGGCGTTGACGGTGAGAGGGAATGCCACATGAAAAATATCCGCACTCCCAACATTGTTTCAAGAGAATGCAACGTCTGTACACCTCCTACAAAAATCCTGATGAGGATCCGGAGTTGACCAAGCATGTTTGCTTTATAATAAGATGCGGAGAGAGAGAGTGAGAGAGAGAGAGAGAGATGATATCTTTTGGAGAGAATTGGCCATCGACCTAAGCATTCTCCCTCACCTTCAACTTCGAACAGTTGTTCACCCTGAGACTCCGCCTGAGAAATCATACGGCCACTGACCCTCCCGATTCAAGGCAATCAACTAATTGCCCATTGCCCGCACATCACCTTTTACACTTATCCTCGCTGGACACTTATGCATCTCTCTTTGAGCCTTTTAAACAACTTACTTCCAAAAAACTTTTTTTTTACTTTAAAAAATGTGAAAGAAATTAATGTGACGTGTAAGCTTATATAGGTACGCTTGGGAAATGTGCACATATCTCTATAATTCAACGTTGCCATCCGTGGCATGATGAAAAAAAAAGTATAACTTGTCTACTTATTCCATTATATACATATACACTCATTGTACGTGTGCATATACATGCATGCATGGAAACATGTGGACAATTTAATGAATAATGAAAAGTGAATCCAAACTGACTGCCGTACGCCAAAAGTTGAATGATATTTTGCTTGATACGACGTCCACTAGCCGATTATTTCCCTTGTGGTCATACTTTCTTTACCTTATAAATCTATTACATGTATGGAGGAGTGCATAGAGAATTTTTCCTTGCAGTTGATCCCTTTCTGTTTTTCTTTCTTTCTTTGTTTTTTTTTTGTGTTGCTTTTACCTAAACGACTATGATATAGGTTCTGTTACTTTGGGCTAAGCAGTATCAATGGGAATGTCTGCCAATATTTAGGGAGTGGAGTGGTGATTTCTCCGAAGGTGTAACCGGCCGTAGACTTATTACTTGTAACCATTTACTTGCTTTTGAAACAATCCATGGCCGTATAACCCAGCATTATATATTTATTTGTACCGTACGGTGCAGGAAAAAACCCAGTGGTTTTGTCAGTGCTCGCACTGTGTGGGGTAAATAAATTGAAAGGCTAAGGATGAGTTTGCAATATTTGATCTAGTAATAACGGATTCAGTTCACTCAATCCACGAAGTATTCAATTTGTTTGTCACACCAACACACTGTTGATGTTTGAAGAGGTAGTCATAAAATTTTCTGTTTTTAATAAGTGAGATATCAGTTGTTATCTGCTCTCAACATCTGTTTGTATTGTTAACACAATTCTGTGTCACTCAATTTCCAGGATATCAATGGATATCAATTTGACTTTCAGGTCTCTTCACAGGATGAGATTATTAGTACATAATGGATATTATTATTAGAGAGCGAGATTTTAGTACTTTCAGCTTTGCTGTGCTCAAATCAAAAGCTTTCGGCACGAGCAGCAGCTGCTTAGCAACAACGCTTGTGGAGGCATTGTCTACGTCGAAGTCTTCGTAAGTATATATATATATTATATTTATATATACATATACGTACGATTTCCAGCATCCTCTTTGCTACTAACTTGATGATTAGAAAGCTTTCGATTTCTCCATACTTTCAACGAAATAAATGGTCCAGAATATATAAAATATCCTTGCCTGTCGTTTTTCAATTACATCTTTCTCCATCTTCGTCAAATTATAGTTTTACGACAATTTTACAGTAATATTGTATGTATGTAGATGTACAAATTTGTATTGTTTGCACCATGTGGAATGCTTGCACCGTAGTATGTACATATGCATTTGCACGAGGCAAGGAATATAGGCACAAAATCTGTTTGTTAAAATATAAAAGTCGTGTGGTATGAAATGGACATTAAAAGATTATACGTATTATGTATCTGAAGAAGCTTAGAGAAAAATAAGACAGTATTCCGCACCATGCAACGCCGTGACGCATAATTAGTAATTAGTGATAATTGCAAGCCGAGTTACTATTTTTACCACTAAGGAAGCCTTGTGGGTAATCAGGAGCAGGAATACAAATAAAATTGTCGCACTGACTCGAAATTTTCGAATAATCCAAGTACATGTATTTTGAAATAGCATAATCATGGTTTATACAAAATGTGTATTGAATTCACATGATGCAAGTCCATTAAACGGTTTCGTTTTTACATTCGCCGGCACGTATGTACTTTGTAGAATGTATATGTATATTATGTATGTACATGTATGCAGTTTCTGTATACTTAATACTGGCTGATTTTGCTTGAACACTGACGAATTGAATTGGATCGAAAAATACATCCTTTGAAGCTTTTCCAGTTGCCTGCCTTCGCTGTCATAATAAGGAATGTAGAAATTCACCTTCAAAATTAACTTATGTAGTCAAAGACGTTTTATGGAAAACTGGGAAATGATCTTTTTCCATTTTGATTCTCTATCTATTCTTCCTTTAATAGAATATTATTGGAAAGTAATGCAATTATCTCGCGCAGATGAACACATTGTATGGCAGCCATGTGTGAGCACAATACGAAATAATTATTTATGGGTAATTTTCACTATTTCAACAAGCGTTTATTTATTTTGCAACGTTTCGAGGATTCCTCTGCGTCATGCAATTATATTAATAAGTAATAAGCACAATACGAATTCAGCGCATTTAGGCAACCTTCTTTGACCTTCGTCTTTAATGACAGGATGTCCATGACACTGAATCAAAACATCGGATCCGTTACACTTCTGCGCGTAACGACGAATACAATAAAAACTGCTCACTTCAATTAAAAAATGCATGGATAAGGGCGCTCAAGTGTTAAATTAACTAAATATCTCTTTTCTAAATAGACCAGTGTCTGAAATTGTTTTGACATATTAATTTTTATTTGCGGCTTCCATACTATTCATTGCTATTAAATACCATAAAATAATAAGCTATAGACACATTTGCATTTCATCGTGAAGATTTGGGTACACACGAATTAATGGCATTTGTGTTTGTGTACAAAGCTGTACTCTCCTCTCAACACCAATTAGGCCCACCTGTTCGTCTCTTCAATGAGCTTGTCTAGGAGGGAATGATTTTGAAAAAGCTTTGTGAATGTTGATTTGTTTGCTTTATTTTCTCAGACAGACACATTAAATATAAGTACAGGGTACCAAGAAACAGTTGCCTCCCATCCTAGCGCTATGATTCAGCAATGCGAAAAGCATGCAGAATATTATTCCGGATATAAGAAAAAAATCCGCATGCTGATCGAACAATAATTAACAAAGTTATGGCGATTTTCTGCGTCAAGTTTAAAAATCAGTAATTTTAGATTAAATCGATGTCCCAAAATAAAATGGAATGGATAAATGGTGGAATGGTAAAATGGTGGTTTTAGCGTAAAATTTCTTTATTTTTTGCATCGTGATAAAATAATTAAATTAGTAATTCTGATGACTGACTCTAAAAGGCTAGAACGACAGGTTTCCTCGTTGACATTATGGAATATGACGAATATGGAACACTCATAGGCATACATATTAAAATTATTTTTTCATAAAAATTATCATTTGCAAAGCGCCCAAATGTTAATATGTATACGTAATTTGCAAGACATTAATAAACTTAAAAATGATTTTGGGTTGACACTTTTCACGATAAAATAAAAAAACATTAATTTCTGCAAGCATTCTGATTTTTTAACTAGGCGCGGAAAAATTGCCATTACTTTGAGAATTATTCGATCTGTATGGACATTTTTTCCTTAGATCCACAATCAAATGCTGCTCAGAAAATGTGCTTGTCCCGTTTTGAACCAACATAAATGTTTGTTCCTAAAGACGGAATCAAAGATTTTGCCGAAAATTCAGATTTTTTTGAATTTTTTCTTTTTTGAAAAAACCGCCATAACTTCGGCAAATCTTGGTCGGACCGGGATGAAATTTTTTCTCTAGACCTACAATAAAATTCTGCATGGAATGCATGTATGGAGTACCACATTTAGCATTACCACATCATAGTGCTGGTAGTGTAGGCAAATATTTCATGGCACCCGGTACATCTGAAGTGTCGGATACTTGAATGTTCCATCAGATGTTTTGGAACACACCTCTATTCCACAATAGCTTTTTTTTTAAATTGAAGCCAATGAGGACGAAAGTTACTATTAATTCCCATGAAATCGTCCATTTGAGATAACAGCCTGGCATCAAAAACACTTGAAAAAGATGTTTATATACGATAAATTTTGTTGCTGCCGACACCCACAAGTGTATAATCAGCATACGCCTTTTTCGCTACTCACCATCAACGTTGTGGAGAGTGCAAATTCTAAATTAGTTTTATGACAATATAGCATCAAAACAACTATTTTTGTATAATAATACCCTCTTGCAAATTATCCAAAAACGATTAGGCTGAAATATCGTAGAATCTGTCAAATGAATAAAACATGGACGTCAGGAGCTTTTCTCCAGTTCGGGGAGGATTTCAGACGGGCTTAGGGATGTTCAGGATAAATCTAAGTTTTGCCGAAATAAAGGTAGTGATGAATTTACTGGACAAGCAAGCTGGAATGTATACAGTACTCCCCCTAGCGTCACAAATCCCATTTGGAAACGTTCCAGGGGAAAGTTGACGGGCATTTCGCTATGAGTATTTTTTCCCATAGAAGTAGGTCATGTTATTTGATACCAGAACTTCTTCGGTGAAATTCGTGGTCACATTTCCAAATAAGTCCCAAATCTCATCCAGAAAACAAGTACGAAGCAGATTGAGATCATCGCTATTTTGTGCCATTCCGCTGCATTATCTGGTCTAGTAATTGTTTGTAAAGAAATTCAGTAATTTACGAAAGATTACAAAATTTCCAGATTAAAACGTTTGGAGTGGCTGCTCAAGCCTTTAGTAACACGGATTACTTACGTTCCATGCAGATCTGTACAGCAACTCGCTATTTGGCCCAGAAAGGAGCAAATGGGAGAATCCTTTCATTAGTTACAACAATCATTTGGCATGCTTTGTACTACAGCCAGAGCCTGTGTGCTCAAATGCTTAATCATATTACTCACACTTCATTAAGTATAATTGAGAATCATATGCATCCACTTTATTTTATGACTATATAGGAATATAACAGAAGGAATGAATGTGTTCTCAGCCCCAGAAATTCACATGGCTGAAAGTCGAATGCAAACGAGGTTGCAAATCCTTTAGGAAATCTGATTAACCTTCCGTCTCCCATGAAATAATCATGACACTAGCTCTGTAGGAGCTTCTATATCCCTACATAGATAGGAATGCCTGGAGAAATTCAATATTCATTATTCTCCCAATGACACAAAAACTTACAGAAGATCAAGGTGATGCCTGCTGATGCTATTACTTTATTTAATTATACTGGAACTAGTTTTATTACAACCGATGACTATACTAACATCCTAACCCTACTATGTGTAAATAAAGAAGGCAGGATTTCTATACGAGATGATTTTCTAAAAATAATCCCCCAATTCTAGAACAAAGGTGAAAGTTAATGGAATTCGTCAGCACGTGGGCAACTGTGACAGTAAACAATTTTAAATATGATTAGAGTCAATAATAAATCCTTTTGCACCTACATACATGCGTATACTTATTTGGAAAATAAAATCGATTTCGAAGAGCACACACAAACAAATCCTTGGATGTCCCAGACAGCCTTATACAATTGCTTCTTTTTTCCTTTTTGTGTAGCTATATACATGTACTATTTATAGCTCAAAATAAATAGAGAATCACCAACATGGGGTGTGGTGAGAACAAGAGCTTTTGTGTTGACCCATGTTTTGTCGTAAACAATAATTGGGAAGACATACAGGGGGAAATGAGGGCCATGATAAGCACATTTTGAATGTAATGTAGGGGATGTTGTGGTATAATCTATGCACTTATAGTACTACTATCGCTCATGCGGGGTATCGGAATATTAAATGGCTTTACATTTATAGAAACAGGGTTACTGGGATACTGCCAAAATCCCCTGCCCGCCCTGCGAGCGGGGAATTGTGTGAGGGTCGTTTATTATGAGCACCAATACAAATATTTTAATTGACATGCAGACACAAACACTTGCGTATATTCCCCAAGTGGCAGCTGCTAATGAGGTCTGTGGTCATCCTAAATTGCCACGAATGTCAAGATGATTTACTTTGAGAGTCATTTCAGACACGGAGGGAATTCTAAAAGAGCATTATTGTAATGAGTCCCATATTCTCCCTTTGGGGAAAGGAAGACACACACGTACAAGTTCCTTTTGGCAGAAGGAATTCTGAGGGTATAAGAAAACTATAGTGTATACACAAAAACGTGTGGAAGGTACATATGTTTAAAGCTAAAGACGGCGGGGGGAAACTTTCCGGTGTTTTGTATTTAAAGTGACATTACAAAATTTATCGGTGATGTGAGATGTTTGACTATAAATATGTACAAGGTGACTGCTCTTTCAAGTTGAAGAGAACGCCCTCCTCCCCAGGAGCGATCACAGTTACAGGTTTGAGCCACATAAAATCCTGTAATTATTCGGACTGTTACAGCTGGTGTTTGGGAGAGGGAGAATGACAGGAGGACAATGGAAGATATTAGGGTGCTGAAGAGAATCAGAAGAGGAAAAAAAAAGCACTACAGATATGTCCATGTGTAAGTGCCTATGCACTTAGGTATTTACCAACTGATAAAAATTTACACATATACAAACGGCAAAATCACCAGTCTACAGTCACCCTCGACCAATGAGTCGAAGAGAAACTTCTCTTTTCTGAGTCGGTGAAAATCACTGAAAAAAAAAGTTCTGTTGTAGATCCAGTTCTCTTCATCAATTTTTTCCATTTCCATCGTTTTAGCAAAGGGTTAGTTCTTCGTAATTTTTTTTTTTTTTAGCAAAGCTTTTGTTTTGTTATTCTTTACGTTTTTATACCAATTTCTCCTGTTTTTGCCCTGGTTGGAATTAATGCAGGCAAATAATATTCGTGTGCTAATTGCTGTTTCTCCACTTACGTGATGTCCTCAGGGCATTATTCCTTTCTGTCTTGTTTTTAGCAACGGCAGTGTTGAGAAGGAAAGACTAGAATTTTTTTTTTTTAAATTAAAGAATATTTTATTAACGTTATACCACATACACTTTGCGGAAACGAGGGATATCAGTATTACCAATGTTGATTCACCTTTTTTTCCTCCTGCGTATGTATGTAATGTCTTGAAAAATGTTGTTTATTGATTAAAAAAGCCGTGTTACGCTCAAATGTAATATATTTACATATTTTTACACAATTCTCCTTTGCTTTGGATAATGGTAGTGAAGCTCATACTTTGGTGTCTGCACAAGCCATAAAGTGAAAGACGTAGTAGTATTTTATGGGTATTCACCACCATGTGCTATGTTGACATGCAACATTAACTAACATTTTAATGATCTGTACAGGTACTTGCCATTTGTGTCCAAAAAATCAGGATGGAACGACTGAGAACAGGAATTTTTGTTGTGTGTCTCCTTTTCCAGGTTGGAGCTATTTTGGCTGAGTAAGTTTCAGTCGATAGGCCTTGAATAAAAATATTTATATCCATTTTTAAATGAAAAAAATAAATAAGGAAATTGGATACTGTTATTGAGGTTTTTACCTTGAAACTTATCAATATTTAATGTGAGATATATCCCATACTAATTTTTAGAATCGATTCCGTCTGGACTTTTACCTGCCGCGACAATATTTGTCGAAAAGTGGAACGAGCTGCACTTAAAGAGGGCGAGCTCGCATTACCCCTGGACGTGTGCAAATTGAATTGTGATCCTTTTGGAGCGCTGTGGCCAAAGCCTACGGGAAAGGTACGCCTTTGAACCTGTTTTGTATATATTTAAATTATTTTTAGCCCGTGCTTATTAACTCCCAACAAATGTAAAATGAATTGCTCAAAGAAAAATCAATGTAAAAAAAATGTGCTCAAATATTGATGTTGAGTCTACCACATGTATACAACAGAGGATGATTGAAAAACTGAAATAGTGCCATTATTATCGTAGATCGAAATCAGTAAAAATTTCGTGGGTTTCTACCCCCAAAATGTAGTTTTTAAATCCGCTACAAGCACTCAGGAAGTGAAATCAACTTTGGATGAAGCTGTAAAAATTTTCAAGGAATATCTTCTTCAGGTAAAAAAAAAATTGTTACTTCCTTCTGTAATTTATAATTTTATACTTTATTTATTTATTTATCATATGTTGTGTGTATATACAAATAAATGACCATAAATGTATATATAAATGTATCCCTTGCAGTATCATCCCGAATACAAAAATGACGGTGTCTCTCCTTTTCCCAGAAATGAAGAAGGGGACCAGGAGATTGCAAAAAATAATTTGATCATCGACGTGAATGTTGTTTGGAATGATCGAAAAGTCAGAGTCGAAACTGATGAGGGATACATTGTATCCTTGCAGCAGAATGATGACAAGGTAGTAATTACACGGAATTTATCTTAATCTGCCTTAACTTAAATGATTGGCTATAGAAAGCACATAAAGCCCTTCCACCGCAATGTGTGTAGTGTATAGTGTCAACAAATGACTATTATTTAACAACGAAATATTTTATTTTTGCTCTCCTCCTAGAACAACGTTTCCATTATCATTGCCGCAAATACATACTTTGGTGCCCGACACGGCTTGGAAACACTCAGCCAGCTGATCGCCTACGATGAAGATCACAATTGTCTCAGAGTAAGTCATTTGCTTAAAATAATATGTATGTAATACATATATACTTTATCAATTTATATCATCTCCTTCAATATGTCTGTACTCACACGTGTGCTATAAAAATCCATTTCCCTTTGTGGAAGAAGCATATACCAGAGAAACGGAGTATACTACACGGTAATGGGAAAATATTATTTTATTTAAATGTAATATATGTATATGTATATGTTATATGTTGACAGACCCTGGAAAGAGCAACAGTTAGTGACAGTCCCGTGTTTCCTTATCGTGGGCTTCTGATTGACACGTCCAGGAACTTCTTTTCCATTGACAGGCTGAAGAGGGTCATTGATGGGATGTCATACAGCAAGCTCAATATGTTCCATTGGCATATCACAGACACTCACTCATTCCCATTTTCCTCAAAAAGCGTTCCAGAGGTTAGTTCTTCTCGTGTTACAACCTAATATGTATATATACATACAATGTACGTATGTATGTATATGTATATTACCACGTAGATTATACTACCACAACCTGTTTGGTAAAATGGACATTTTTACTACTACTAGTAGTAATAATATGTATAAAAAAAACGTCTCCCCTCCAGACTAATTGTCTGTGGTGAAAGACCTCACAAAGTCTCAATCAGAGCACTGTACTCATGTAATGTAATTGAGGTAATGATTTTTCGTATACCCAATGCCCTTTGGTAAATACCCAGAATGAATGTAAGGAGATACTTTTCTCCATCATGTTAAGTGCTGTATATAAAAGCACTAAAATCGTCCATCATACAGTAGTGTTCCAAAAAAAAATGTTTTCACCCACTCTCCAGTCTATAACCACGTTAAAGAGTCTGTAATTATTTATTGCGGATTTATTGATTTATAAGATTATTTATAAGAATTTAATTGCGGGTTTATTGGGTAAAGTATGTTTTTGGATTCTGCTCGCTTCTAGCACTAAAAACATATATATAACTAAAGAATGTACAAATCACTAATAAGCTCCTCAATTCCGGAAGACTTGAGATGAGAATTCTCCCGCTAGATTCGTAATGAAATTTTGCATTGGACATTTCTTTTATTCGGTAAACTTACGAATTATTTTATGATTGAATTTTATTAGTAAATAAGAATCCAGGAGCAAGTGTCCATTTATTTTTGTTCGGATATTTAGGGTGGCGAAATATGTCGCTTGACATCTCACATAATCTATATTGTGGTATTAGTACGTGTGTGTTTATAGTGCCTTCTATAAAAAAAAATTGGTTTGTAATGGCTTAAATCGAAATGCTAACCTGTTTCTTAACGGATCTCTATAGATGACCAAATATGGTGCGTACTCTGCCAAACAGACCTACTCCGTGGAAGATATGACGGATTTCGTGGAATACGCTAGGATTCGGGGGGTTAAAGTCGTGGCAGAATTCGATGCTCCGTCTCATTGTGGTTAGTGTTTAGTCCTTGACTTTCTCGTGGTTGAACAATCATATTTTTAAGAAAGGGATATACCTACATACGTGCAAGTGCTGTGTATATAAAGATCCCTGTATGGTTTTTTGAAGTTTTTAAAAAAATAAAAATTTATTTTAGGAAATGGTTGGCAGTGGGGCCCGGCGGCCGGGAAAGGAGAAATGGCCCTTTGCGTGAATGAGGAGCCTTGGACTGCCTGGTGTGTAGAACCTCCTTGCGGCCAATTGAACCCTGCTAACGAAAATATGTACGAAGTTCTAGGTAAATAAACGGTTTTTTCTCTTTCACAACGTGCCAAAATTGCCTTTTTGACATTACTATTTTCTTCGTATTTTGGTCCCACAATTTTTTTTTCTTAATATTCGGAGGAATGACTTTTTTGTCTGGTTTTATAGGACGAATTTACAAAGATTTGCTGGACATTTTTGATAACGAATTATTTCACATGGGAGGAGACGAAGTGAAGCTGGATTGTTGGTTGAAAAATGCCGAGATCACTGAATACTTAGCGAGACAGGGGAAGAATAATACCAAGGAAACTTTGATAGAATTGTGGGCGGAATTCCAGAGCAAAGGTAAAACAAATGTCTAATATCATTTTTAAGTCTGCGTATAATGGATAAAACTCTTAGCTAGCTCATGTCAATTTTTGTAATTTTTTTATGCATAGCATACGATCTTGTAAAGCAAAATCAGCAGGACAAAGATGCTAATGTGACCGCCATTTTATGGACTTCTGAACTGGTATCAGAGGCACATGTGCTGGAGCATATACCTAAAGATAAATACGCCATTCAGATTTGGACTACTGGTGAGTGTTGGTTTTTTTTTTGTCTTGATCTTGTTAAACAATTTTAATTATTCCGGAAGAAATATTGATAAAAAAAACCTCATGCATTCTCGGTTGAAGGTTCCGACAAAGTCATCCCCTTCCTCATCAAAAATGGCTACAAGAGCATCTTCTCAAATTACGACGCGTGGTACCTTGACTGTGGTTACGGAGCATGGATTGGTACCGGAAATAATTGGTGCTCACCTTACAAAGGCTGGCAGGTGAGTTTTTTTTCATGGGGGGGCATAATTAAAGCCTGTAATTTCGACAAAAATCTGTAGTATTTATTCCTCTGAAGCAAAAATCACACCTCGATAGTGCGATTATTTCCCTTCCTTTGTTTTTTAATTCTTCTTTTTCCTTCCTTCCGACTGTAGACCGTGTACGACAACAGTCCATTGGACTTGCTCGGTAAAAGTCTTCCTAAGGAGGAAGTCGACAAAGCCTTCAAAGATGGACTTATTCTTGGAGGAGAGGCAGCAATGTGGACTGAACAGGTTAGATTTCCCCATTCCATTTAATGACGAATGATGTCATTCAACATTTTATTTTTATTTTATATAATACACATACAAAAAAAATTGTTTGACTGGTTAAAACAATAACCTCGTTCTTGTAAAGGCTGATGAGCTGTCTTTGGAAGGAAAAATCTTTCCTCGGTCTGCTGCTTTGGGTGAGCGATTGTGGTCGAATCCCAGCACGCCATGGAAGGCTGCGGAATCAAGAATGGTACAAAATCGCCAGAGATATTTAGTCAGAGGACTTCTACCAGATAGACTTCAACCGGAATGGTGTAGACAAAATGAAGAACTATGTTATTAAAGTCATTAGTCTCTTCTACTTTTTCTTCCTTGTTTTTAGCCACGCATCAGGACGACTTGTTTCAAAGGATTTGATTATTGTTTTTTTTCGTGTTTTTGGAAATTATTCTCGAAATAACTAAATCCTAATTTATTTTTGAATTTTGGACCTTGCTTTTATCAATTAGACTACTAGTATACACCATTTGAATCTTTCAATTAGCTCAGACCATGCGATTCTACTCTAAACTTGGGGAAAATAAATATTGTGATGTGAAGACCATTCATAAATACACTTCAGTGGGAAGGCACAAAAGAAAGTTTTCTTCGCTCCCAGCTTTTGTTCATCAGTGGTTTGCTGTATTCGTGAAATCAAGGCCTAAATACAAATTACGTACAAAAACTCATTAGCATGAAGATATAATAGATATTGATACCGCAAATTGCTGCTGATATAATTCATTATATCATATTCTCGAGAGTTGATTATGTATATATTGTATAAATAGCCATTTTGAGGGGCGAAATAAGAATAATAAGGATGCAGGAGCAAACAGGTGTCCTTTCTCCAGACTTAAATATGTAGCAAATATCTCTAATATATAATTGTTTTCCAGAAATCGTCCATGTTGTGGTTGAACCCCATGAACCCACCGTGGCTTGCAATACTATTTATTCCATTCATAATTGCTTCACAGATGGTTAATTAATTCATTATTTGTTTCACCATAAAAACAATTATTTTGGACACAATGGCAAACAGCAGATGTAGTCATCTGCATCTCTCGGTATTTTTTCTGAAAAAAGTAAATTATTTCCATAGATGGGCCACTGATCAATGAAAAACTTCTTTTTACAATAAGAATTTCTAACTCTTCTTGGTAATAAAAATACTCCACAATAAACAACTCAGCACAATGTCACACCATGATTAGTTTCTTCCCTGCAAAATAGGTAGTTTTTTTTTGGTAATAAAGCCAAGTTGGCTACAGAGTAAACGGAACTAATTCTAAATGATATATTGTTCCCCAATTAAATATCATTTAAGGAAGGTTTATTTTTCACGCAAAAGTCTTTGTTTTTGCCAATTGTTTCCTTCATTGATTAATACGAGAACAATCATTATGAAGCACACAAAATTCCAAAATATTATTCTCAATTATTTTAGTACTAATTACTTCCCTCGTAGTTGAATTAGAGTTTACGAAAGTGCAAAAATGTTTCTTGGACAATAATAAGCGGTAAAATGTGGAAATGACAATGTACACCAAGGAATAACTAATGGATATATGCAGTAGAATTTTCCCATGGGAAATACTGTAGTTTTAATAAAGTTCTTCCAACAAAAAGTGTTCCACGAGTATTAGTACAAGAATGACTAACTTGGCTCAATGCCTCTAAAAAAAGGGGGAGCTTATCCCGCATTTCACTCTCGTATAATAAAAGTGACCCAAAAGAACATTTTTATGTTAAGGATGCCTTGAAAGGACGAAGAAAGACTTATGTGCCTAATATATAAATTAAAGGACATACACGGGTGTACCAGGGTAAAAAAGGGCACGGAGTTGTTGGCTTTACGCTCTCGAGCAAGAGGGTGAGGTGTAACCTGAGACTTTGAAAGGAGTACCAGAAAGAGCTCCGCTACTTGTTTGTTGAACAAAGTAGACGGTTTTACGTCCAAGTCTGTGGTTTTGTATACAAAGTCTAAAAGTCCCTTAATTTAGCCCATACAACTTCATCCGGGAAGAGGGAATCACATGTATTTTCCAAAACAAAATATTTATTTATATTTTTTACATACATATACACATTATTAAGTACGTACAAGTGCATTCATAATATACACACAAGGGTTAAAGACAAGTAATACAAAAGGGATTGAGAACCGGAACATAGTTATAGCCAAATAAAGCATTTCTGCACGGGGAGAGGTCCAAAGAAAGTGTTTCAAAATGGCAGATAGAAGTATTATTACACTTAAAAAATCAAAATCCTTCACCATGCTTACGTAACCGGAAGTCATTGATTAATACTGCTTTGTAATGAAATAAATTACTATGTGATAATACTTAACCTATACATAGTCTTACACCGTTACACCGGGACATGCATGCAAATAAAGCTAAAAATGTATGAAAGTATACCTACCTATATACTATTATCCCTATAATTCACTCGTACATACGTATACATTGCGTATAAGTATACATTCACCTAATATCTAAATAAGAATTTTGCAGAGATACACCAACTTTGGTTTAAAGGAATTCTTATAAACGCATACATGTAAATCGACTATAGAGGAGTCCACCCGATCATGTTCCCTGAGCCTTAATATACTAAGGGATCATGTGCTTTGTGAAAGTATTACGGATCACTTTGTGAATTAAGGCCAGCTGGAGTTGATCCTATTGGCTTCTTCATCTTTGATACACATTTGTAATAAAGTAAAAATATCAATTGATTTACTAAAACTGTCCACTCTACTAATAACTGGAGACTCATTAAAAAACAAAAACAAGCATTTCCGGTGGACTAGCATCAATTGGGCAGGAAAAAGGGGAACATTCATTGAAACGGAAAAATAACATACACCCCTTAAATATAATTCTAATCGCGTCACATTTATTTGTTTATGGCTCGTTCACTCTTCGGAAAATTTCAGGAAGAAAAATTATGTTTATTCAATGTAATCTTTTTAGAAGAAATGTCTTAACAGTGACTTTACAGCTAGCAAGCTCACGCAGAAGCTTTGTCTCATTGACACGGAAAAGTCAGAACGGAATGGTAAACCCGGGTTAAATTTACGGATAATTTTTTATGGAAATAATCCTTAAAAATCAACGCAGCTATCTTTTCTAAACATGTACGTACTACAGTGACAAGATGACTCGGTGTCTTTAGCTGGGGCCCTTTTTTTACATTAATTGGACACGGGACCGTATAACTTTAAGAAGATTGGGATGCGGAAAGAGTCACGCTGATTTTATACTTAATATATAGGATAACCTATATGTGTATGCCTATTAATATTTACTATTACTACGGGTTATGACTATACAAAGAATATTTATAATCATGCAATCCAATGCCTGTTTGCTAATTAATAACAACATGCATGAATATAGGCGTATGCGCACTTACACAAACAAGCAGCTCTGACACGTGCGGGATTTGGAAAATCCCCCAATAAAAATTCCAAAAATAATCTTTACCCACTTTAAACCCCATTTAAACGGGACTTTTCGTACCCTAAGAATGTACTTTACAACATGTTCAGCGAAAACAAATAACCTCTGCCTATATACAGAATATCTGCAGAATGAGAATAAGGTATAAAACAAGAGGAATCACGGTGACTCTCAAATGGAGACAAAAGAGAAAGGGGAGTGAGAGGAGAGAAAGCTAAATACTAATGTATACTTTTTAGCCCATGGAGATGATCATGTCGTCATGGAAGCAGGAGGACATCATGGTGTGGGTTGAGCCCTGATTCTGTGGATGATGATGTTGACTGTATGGTAGGACATGACTGGGATTAAGGTGCTGTAAATGAGTGGTGGAGTCAAGATGAAGATGCATTGATGGATTCTCCTCCGGCTCCAGGTGGACGCAATCCTTCGTGACTTCCTCCCAGGCGCAGCTTGAGCCACTCTCGGCATCTTCACTCCCGCTTCCTCCACCTCCACTTCCGTTTCCGCCTCCTCGGTTGAACCCAAACGGCCATGTCTATAGGATTTTTTTTTTTAAAGTTCCATTTATAGACTAACGTGAACAAGAGGGGGAAATATAGAGGAAAGCTTCACATTCACTTTCCTTTCCATAAGCCCCTTTTTCCCCCTATGTTTCCCCTCTATTACATACTTTCACATCCTCTTTATGACTTTTCCTCCTATATTTTTCTGAGCTTGAAATAAAATACGAAGCACGGTTTATGAATGTAATACAAAGAGGGATGTTTCAGTAATAGCACTGAACTTTTCTTGTGAGCGTAAGACCTTCCAATTTAACTCTTCTGTGGCCTTTTCCTAATGAGCCCCTTTATTTTATTCTCAACTAGTAGTTTAAAATTCAACCCCACGATTAAATATGCTGAGAATTTGATCGTCTGATTTTCCGCGAGATATTTATACACAAATTGCCTACATTTATACACCAGACCTCCATAATGCACACAATGATAACCAACTCACAAATTTACAAATTGTCCATACTGAAAAACGTTTTTGGTGTTTCAGTGTTTATGGAAGAGATTTTACATGGTTTTGAAAATAATTTTTGGACATAAAAAAAATACTTGAAAAAATAAGCAGATTTTAATATAAACCTTATTGTAGCTTCTGTATTAGTAATCCACCTTCCACACAAAAAGGCAGTTGCGTCTATGGAAATTAACGTTTTTATACGCCATGCTGTATACATATTAAGGTTGTTGGATGTTGACATTTTGGGAGTTGGTCATTTTTTGCATTAATGCATAATGAAAGTGATCATTTTTTGTGGTAAGTCTCGCCTGGTCGTTCTGCTTCTCAATCAATCAATTATATAGTAAAAAGTACGTAGATACATTGTTTTAAATTTTCAATACGTTCTGCATTCTCTTTCGTAAAAATGTTTTTTCCGAATAAATCGTTATACGGGAAATTTGTAATTTAAGGATTTGATCATTTAGTGCTCTAAAGAGGTTTGGAGGTAATCAATTTGTGTAGTAAGTCACTCGGATTTTGTTCTACCCCCAAAGTCATATGATGGTTTGTTAGCCTAAAAAGTCTAGCTCAAAAAAGTCGAGAAAAAAAAATTATAAAAAAAAATTATTGAGAGCAATCAATGAGATGTGTAAACACACAAAGAGAGAGAGAAAGAGATGAGAAGAAACTCCCTCCTGTGTATTATGACAAGTGTTGTTACAACACAAATCTCTGGGTCCACAGGACGTTTGAAGTTACGCGACGACGGTGGAAGGACTTGTTGGCGTCAGTTTATTTTATGATGGGACTTTTGATACACAACAAAAGACACCGACAGCCAAATCTTTCATGAAGCCGATGCCGCGCTTTCCACATCAAACTTTTTTTTTTCGACAGTGTCAGGGCTGTAAAAATACGTATATATGCATCTACCTATACTTTTTTTCCCTTTCAACTCCTTCAATAGCTTGACACATGGATTAACACTAATATAATAATGTAACAATGTTTTAAAAGTGTCTGCCAAGCACTCCCTGTCTTCAACCATCCCTTCACGCCCAACATGTATATTATCGATGTATAATACGATTCCATAATAATAATAAATACCAAAAAATTAAATCTGTATATTTCTCTTCGGCACCCTTAGTACTACAACTGGGATGTAAAAAGGGAGGGAATATACACACGGCTGTATTGGGGAAGGCTCACCACCTCCTTTCTTGATTCCCTCAAAAATAAAGTTACATTTTTTTTTTTGCCTATCCAAATAAACCTTCTTTTGTTTCTGGGGACCACTATACATAACATGGTATTGAGAGCTATACCGCACTAAATCTGGGACCACAAAAAGTTCTTATGGAAAATGTGTATATTAGTGAACACTGTATATTTATTGTACATTGTCACAATAATCATTGTTCCTTTGAGTCACCCCGGACTTGATTTGGATTTTATAAAAGAGTGAAAATATTCATGCTTTCACCGGGTTTGATCAAAATAAAAAATTACTAAAATCCGAAGTTAGCTAACTGGAGACAAACTAATTCCCTTACAAACCTATTCCTATAGGGAATGTGAGCAATATAGCTTCGTGACAATTAATAACTGCGCACTTTCTACGTTTACAGACACTTCGAAATAGGCAAAGGGAAAAGTCATTTCTCAGGGTGCCCCAAAGGCACCAAAACTTGCAGTTAAGCCGAATTTTTCGGAAATCAGAGCACTAAATTAGCATTAGCAATAAATGGTTATAATCTCTTTCGGACAGCTGATTCGCCTTTTCACATCTTTTATTTTGTATTAATTAATTAAAATCTTCATTCACTTTAAATCTTCACTGGAAATTTTAAGAAGAATGACTTTCACCTCGGAGAAATAAAAATGATATCAAATATTAGATGATTATAAATATCTCAAACCCCACCACAAACAGAGAAGAGAGGAATTGGTCAGGGGACGAGCTTCCTGAAGAATACTACCAAATCTGATGAATGAAATAAAATATGTTCTCCTTCCTTCATAATTCGTCAACACTTCCCCCTTTTAGACAACCCCTCAAGACCCTCTCATTTCAGTAAACCGTGTCTATGGAGTTTTTCGGGGAATCGGCTCTAGACTTAAATATGCACATAAATTGCTGTTGAAAGCCTGGCGTCTGCCATGCTGCACACGGCTGACATTTTAGCAGCGTGCGTTAAAGTGAGATATCTCGTATGTTCCCTGTCCAAAAAAAAAATTTTTTTTGTTCGTTGTACTCATTCTCATCTTTACTCTCACAAAGTCTGAAACTTCACATATCTCCTGGCTTCAAGGAGTTACGGGTAAAAATATGCTTTCTGACGTCATTTTTGAATTTCGAGCACGCAGTAGTCAATAATAGTACGTAATTACATGTATACAGAAAGTGTTTGAGAATAGGAGACAAAAAAGAAATTAAATTCTCACGAGATTCATGGCGGGGTGAACTGTGTCGTCGGAAGTGAAATGATCTTCACGTAAGATGCCTTTGAGGTGGGCAATGTAAGATGCAGCCAATCTGAGGGTGTCCAACTTGCTCAATTTAGTGTCAGCGGGGACCCAGGGCAAGGTTGTTTTTAAACGACAAAAGGCTCTAAAAATCCATGGAATAAGTATAAATACATCTCCACATCTTCCCAACCTGACGTTCCGTCACTTTTTTTTTTACATGATTTTATTTTTTCGAAAGAAAATATTTTGTCACATGTGCAAGTGCTCTAAGTTAAAGAAAATAAAGTTGAATATTTTCTTTGTAAGTTCCAAAAATAAAAGTTCTGGTTACAACAAAAAAGGATCTTTTACGACCTTATCTCTTATTACAGTTTGTACTTCACTTTAATCAAGTATATTTAAATGGATCATAAGTGCAAAATGATGGTTGTTGACGAGGAAAAGAGATAAATGGGATCCTTGAGAATAGCGCTTTGTTTTACACACACATAAAATTCATATTGAAGAGAGAAACAAATGAAAAGTTTACCTGCTCAAGACTCTCATTCGAGCTCTTTCTCGGGCATTCGCAGCATTTCTTTGTATCGGTTTATCTTTGTTTATTGACGCTGACGAGACAGACGCTAAACGTTGATTTTCCGAAGAGCTCTTCTTTTTTCGGGGCATTTCGCTCGATTTTTTCTTCACTTTTGTAATACTGCCAGAGGAAAACAACATAATAAATCTCGGATAATGTACAAATATGTGTGTATGCACCGATGGTTACTGTATACGCTGAATTTTTCTTTCCTACAAATTTCACAGGCACCTCCAATTTTCACAATTTATTTTAGAAACTCCCGATTTTTATTTTTTCTGGAACATTTGTTCAGGAATCAGTATCTTGCACACTTTAAAAGTGGAATCACAGAAGAAAACAAAGAAAATACGTACATGAATACTAAAAAGGTTTTTATGCTCCTCAAAAAATTCGGATGTTGGAAGTCATTCCAAAGTTTTAACTAGAACACCAAGTGGGCCGGTCTACTACATTCGTAATTGTGGGGTGGTAATAATAAATATTAATAACACACGAGCTCAAAAAGAAAGAAAACAATTGTATATAATATCCCATCCACCCGTCGTCGGGAGTTTGATTATAAACTCATACGTATGGAGAAAGCAAAAGAAAAGGGAAAAGCTGGGAGCGAGTGTCGATGATATTTAACTGCCCAACTGTTTACACACGAGTTTTATACACATACAAAAAAAATATGAAATTAAAACCTGGCTCGGGCTTGAGCACACATGGTCAAAAATTGATCCACAATTGTATGTACATTATTCAGAGTTTCAGAGTACTACTATATTTCCTCCTCATCATCCAAGCTTTCCAATCTTTTGCATTTTTTTCATACATTCACTATAAGAAATACTAGTAGCAGTAGTCGATTCATAGTATTTGAATGGCATAACGATACTTTGTCCATTCCGCCTACGTTGAAGGTAAACAACATCCGATTTCCTCCTGAATCCCATTAAATGGAAAAATATACAAGTTTCTGCTGTCATGAAGGAATTGTTAAACTTTTGAATTAAGGCCGCTACGAGATAATCAGATTTTTCTCTTCTCTATATGAAAGGTATCTAATTTCGTTGATGAATGAGTCAAACTTTGTGGGAGGCTTCAAGAATGCCTTGTTAACTAATCCGTTTTTTTTATTACGTTACTGTATATCTTTGGACATATTATATACATGAAGACTACAAATGCTGTAATGCAGTGAGTCTAAGGGGCATTTCAGAGCAATCCGTAATGTTCAAAGTTACAATGGAGACGCAATACATTGTTCAAAAGTTCTCATTTACGTATTTTTATGTACTTAAATAAAACATGTGCACTAAATAAAAAGAATCAAAGATCTTCAGTACGTATTAAAATGTTTTCTGTTTAAATTCGTTTCCTTAACTGTATCGTCAATTACCACTCCAAAATGTCTAAATTATATTTTCCGTTTAAAGTACGCACAAATTTCTTCAAAAACCTTCTGACTTTCTCTTATTACAGTGGAAGAGAGCAGCAAGGCAAAGTATGCAAATTTTGTTACAGCAAAAAAATTAATTGAATAAATAATTTAACTGGTACAGTAAAATGATTTACAAAGGGCTTACCTGTAGCGAATTGCTGTAGAAAGATTGATGGACACTGTGTAAACTGTTTAACTAGTAAATAAATTGTAGCTGATTCAGACCCCGAGGGAATAGAAAACAAATACTGCGGAAGGGTCACGACACCGACACCTGCAAGACAAAAACGATGACTAGCGTCTGGGGAGCTCTTGGACCGGGAACATCTCTCCGACTCTATTGGGAATCTTGCGACAGTTAAATCGTGACGTGAGTAAAAGTGAAAGAATTGTACCCCAACATGAAATGGATAGAAAATCAGGGAAATGAACCCCCCACCAAAAAAAAAACTGTGAGTAATTTCTCCGAAAGAAATTGCGTGAAGGATAGCCCAAACTGGTTACGTGATTGATTCGGGGAGGTTTGAGAGACAACCTCCGAAGGAAAGATCTCCGCCTTGAGAAAGAGGAAAAGCACGCCTTCAACATTCATTTTTAGCTTCGGGTATTTACACAAGTTCAGCTTCCAATGATTACAACCGCTTTCCAATGCTATAGTATAGACAAGCCCTCCCTCGCGTGTATGCATATTACATATATTTCCCATCTTCAAAGCGTCTGTCAATCGGGATTCAAGATATGAAGCCTCCTTTCCTTCGTCCCGAAATCTGGTGAGTTTATTGATACACAAAATAATGCAAGCTCTCTCTCTCTCTTAATTCCTAAAAATGATGTAGGATGCCAATTAGGTTGCAAATTGATAGAACAAGCTGATAAATAGAAAATATTTTTCCAAAGAGTCTTAAAATAATATTTATTGGGTTAATTATTAGCTTTTTCTGAATTCTTGTCTTATTCGTTTCTGATAAATGTCATCCAAAGTTAAATAGCTAAACCCGGTATAACTAATACGTACAATGCATTCAAAATTCACGGGAAAAAATCCGAATCTCCAGGCTATAGTTCCAGTTTCCTGTAGGACAGGGTCTCCAGGCCAGTTTTTCTGTGCCCGTATATGTATGTGTCATGTAAACAAGAATGACATGCCCAAAAAGTACAATAAAACTTGGGTGGCCTTGTTTTGCCACGCTCCCACAGATTCCTGGCGACAGCGAGCATCGGGAGTCGACAGATTAATGAAGATACGTATAATCATTAGGGGAAGAAACAGTAATTGGATTTAAAAAAATTCAAATGATTTTGGAAGTAGGTATCCATGAAAAGTAAAATGGTTAATTTTGGGGGTGGGAAAAAATATAATGTCGTCTGAGTAGTCACAAGGAGACTAATACAGAATACAAGTACGAAGTGGACGTAAGGGACATTTGCTTCAACTCTCCAATGGCGATTGGAACGTACATTACACGCGCTACTAAGCTGTCAGCGGTTACAGGATATTGGGCCCCAATTAACCGTGAACTCATAACGACCTGTGAAGATACGCACCATCGACAAAGTCACCATTTCGTGGGACAAGCATAATGATGACATCTCAGAGTCAGTAGATGCTCAACATTCCCTCTGGATGAACATACTGTGCACCCTTACGGACTTGTGCATCCCAGGCCCAGAAGGATAGAATATGCCTTCTATTTTTAACATACCTATTAGCACAGGGAAAGCCCTTGTTATGTACTTGAACAGGGAATCACAGCAGGACATGGGAGTACTGAAGTATAAGTGGGAAAGCCGAAAATGGAATGAATCCTCTGATTGTGAGGGTGAATGGGTACGCTGTTACTCCTTGGGATTCTTTAAAGTAGTCGGAAGCATTGGGAAGGGGATGGACAGTGAGGTCGTGGAATAGGGTTACCCCAAAAAATTTTCAACATCATACTTTGTTTCAGTTAATTTCTTTTTTACCCCATTTTGTCATTATGTCCACCAATTTATTGTACATTTTGTTTAAGTTTAAGTTTAAGTTTACAGTTTAAGTACTTTCTTCCTATTATGAGCACTGTTGGGTGGTAAGGAATACTTCGACATTACAATTTTTTTTTATAACGGATGCGAAAGCGAAAATGATTCGTGACCTTCTCCCCTTTCGCTCCCACCATTTTCGTATGGTTAAGTTTCCCCAGATTTCTCTAGACACCTGCACTGTCATGTTGGAGGATGTAAATAATTTGTAGGTATTTTAAATATTTTTGATCATGTTGCACGACACATAAAAAAATTGAAAATTTTATATACTTGTATGTACATACATAAAAATCAGTTGGCTGAAGTTTACTGAATCACATTTTTGACATTCCCGTTTTTTTAAATAATCATATACACATAAATTCGAAATAAACAGCAAGGATACACTCAACGGTATAAGAAAACTAGAATGAATTTAACGGTAATTAAATAATTGTTTTGACTATTCTGGAAAAATACTGCTCATGTCGAAAATCTCCTTCACGGTCTGAATCTTCCTCACAGATCCGAAAAAGTCAGTTATACGAACTCGAGTCGGATCCCTTCGAAATAAGTCTTTACGGACGCCAACAGTTGAAATGCAGTTCCACTTTGGACAGACTTCCAGCTGAAATGTAATGTTTGGGAAATAACTATTTAGGAACAAATTCAACGCTTAGCCTTTTGTATAATGTAGATTGATTTCTTGATGCTTACAAAATGACCCATTGTTTTGTCACTGTTTGGCTGAACTTTTTCTAAAAACTCCAGCGCGTAGTATGTGTATCGATCAATAATATACACTCCTATACTGGAGTCCACGTGATGCTACATTCAAAAACAATGCATTCCATTATTACTATAAATTCAACAATTTGTTTCTCAATATTTTTCACACAAAACAACTCACCGATAAAGAATCTTCCCCCACTAAGCTACTGGCGACAGCGAGAATATTTGGCGAATAAAATTTGTCGTACATTGAGGCTGCTTGACAGGTATCAACCATGAAAAAAATTTCGTTGTATCTGTGACCAAATATTTTTTTGTCATTTGGCTAACCAAAACTAAAGATAAATGAAATAGGTGAAAACTACAATAAATGTATGGCAGGTACTTTTTCTTCTGCCACATTTGTTCAAATGCATCCGCTAGTTCCACATTGGTAATTTCTTCCGAGTCTTGAAATTTTAGGAAACCGTCACCGCCATGTCCAGTCATATAAATTAAAATGTTGCTATTTTCATCCGACAAAAGCCGTTTGGATCGAGGTGTTTCCGGTTGCACTCGTCCAGTCAAAAGCCGAACAAAGTTTTCCACCGTCACTTCATACCCTCTGTATGCATCATAATTCCGATAGTGACTCTCCAGCAAATACTGATTAATTTTTAATAGCACAGACAGGCAAACGCGAATATTATACTTTAAGCACACGCGTATGAGTAATGCAATTACCGATAATCCACTTCCACATCATCTCCGTAGACATCAATGTTTTGATTAGCATTGTTGTAAACTGTGGCCGGGGTTGGATTCCTAGCATTACAGGCCATGTCATCGGCAACCATCAAAATGATTTGACTGTCTGGGATTCCCAACCTTTTGACACTGCGATAGATGGATAGCACATTTGCCACATGCCGGTAATTAAACCAAAATCTTGACGTATCCACTAGTACCGCCCAATTATTCGTGTGATTAGACTGAAAAACACACAACCAATAATACTTTAATTTACACCTCCACAGAATTCATCCAATGAAAGTGAAACGTGAAAATAAATACATCCTACTGTGATTATATAAGCCATGTATCCTTATTACTTACTGGGAGAAAGTCAATCAGAGCGCTGGTACAAGGAAACCAGGGAAGCCCAATGGCAATTATTACTAGTGTTGGTAACTTCATTATTAGAGAGTACTTCATAGTTATCTGTAAAAAATTAAAATTGTATTCGTTACGTTTAGTGTTATTGGTATAAAACTGTGATTCCGTGCAGATAACATGGTGCAAAACATTGGGCTCAACCGGGATTTGAACCCGGGACCTCCTGCACCCAAAGCAGGAATCATACCCCTAGACCATTGAGCCCTCTTATGAATCCTCACTATTTGACAGCCCTTAAATGTTACAGAATCCACTTTATTCCACTCTTTTTAGTCATCCCAGATCCCACCGCTGTCAAAATCTTGTTATGTTTATGACCCCAACAACCTAAATGACCTTCACTAAAATTGGAGTTAGCCCTATATATTTTGGAATATTTCACTGCTTCCTCACTCTCAATTATTTGTTTCACAAATGGTAAAGGGAAAAGTTCACTTCTAAAAAAGTGTGACAATCGAAATAAATATCAATTAACATTATTCTCGTATTTAGAAACACTTTCCAGGTGTCATGAGAAAGTATACCCTGGAATATGCTGAATGTGGAACAAAGCATGATTAATTAATTGCATCATCTTTATCCGCAAAACCATCTCAAATGAATTGACCACAAGGAATTGTCAGGAACCACGAGGCCCATCTTTCGGCCTCATTCTTTATTGATTCCTTCCAAGTCGTCCCATCGTATTTTATGGTGGGCATTCAGTATTTCTCGACAACGTATATACTTTTTCGAGGCCCTCAAAAATAAAAGTGAACAAGAGCGACCGGAAACACTACAACTAAAAGGTAAGTCAGTCAACTTAAATATTAAAACAGTAATTAACAAATATTAGCATTATCACTGTAGTTATACATTTGTAGTGTCACATTTGCCCATCCCAATTCATTTAAATGAGAAACATTTCCCAAGCATCTAATACATTTGACCATCCCGAGCGTCTCTTTTTGTTACGTTTTGACCTCATTATAAATTTTGAACGTTTAAGCTATAAATGATAACGAAAATTTGGGCTCACCTGTGTCGTGTTATGTTATCCTAAAGTGGTTTTTCACAGTTGTAAATCTCAGGAAAGTGCCATGAACAGTGACTAGACACGATTATTCCAATAAAAAAAAAATCAAATACAGCAAGCACTTACGACTTTTACTTGCACAAGGTATTATACAGTAAATTTTTCAAGGCATAATAATTCTTGGAACTGAAGGTTATCTAATTTTTATATGATTTTCCTGATGTAGTTATTTTTTTTTTAAATTTCTATTCACAAATTAAGATTTAAAAAAGATTCGTTTGCACTATGCACTCGGGAAAACGCAGGTTGGGATAGATTTGAGTTTTTTAATGAGTTTTCCCACGTATCACACTGTACCGGCGTATCTGAACGGCGGCAAGGAGGCGCGTTCGAATCGTTGTCGTCTTTTTCATAGTTGGGAATTGGGATTGGGAGCGAGCGCGATAAAAAGACGACGAGGTCTCCATAAATCGGTCAGATCGTTGATCGTTCAAGGTGTTTTAGATCATTTTTCCTGTTGTTTCTCTTCGGTGACTGGTTTGTTACGGGAAGACTCTGTACGGAACGTAAAAGGTCAAGTCAAAGGTAGTGTGGAGTTACAAATAGCAGTTCATTTTTTCATAAAATCACAATGTTGGAAAGTTGTTCTTACTGCAAAGGGATCAACCGCCATGCAAGTGCTGTAACTATTATTTTTTAAGAGAAGTTGTAAAGGAAGCAAATTATTAGGGATGCCTTTGTCACTTTGTTTACTCTCTTTGAGCGGTTCCTTTGATTGATAGATGATAAGTGTAGGTAGGTTCTGCTGATAAGTAGTCAATAAAAGGTATAGGTATATTATATAATATTTATGTTGACGGTTAGGTAGTTCGGCCAGGACAGGATAGTTGCTTTTAGGATGAAAGGGATGATACACCTCAGGTTTACCTGACTGATTGTGAGATTGATATCAGGATATGAGAATTAGGTGGTAAAAGAGGTTTCACTCAATTTAGCAGTTTTATAAATGAACTGTTTATATTCGGGCATATTATGGTTGATAGTTGATTTTTGGGGACCAAGCTCTCGGGACGAAGCTATACATATTATGCAATTTGTGCGGTTATTAATCTGTTTAACCATGTGCTTGTATGTGTTTTGTTGCTTTGCAGAAATCGTTTGGTTTAAACTTTCAACATGGCTACTAGCGTTAAGGGTATTCTTCCAAATGATATTCATGAAGTCATTACTTCAGCAAAGATCTTGGTCGTGGGTGCCGGTGGCATTGGCTGTGAATTACTGAAAAACTTGGTGTTAACTGGATTCAAGGATATTCATGTGGTAAGAACAGAATTCCATCAAAACAAATTTCAAAGTAACGTTGGGTAATGAAGTTCATAGTTATAAAGTTGTAATCATGGGAAATTGTAGATTGATCTGGACACAATTGAAGTTAGCAACTTAAATCGTCAATTCCTCTTTCGAAAAGAACATGTGAAACGACCGAAAGCAATTGTGGCGAAAGAATCGGCTTTGACTTTTAACCCGGATGCAAATATCACGGCCTATCATGACAGCATTATGGAGTAAGCTGGAACTCATTACCGCTACCGCAGAAACATCATACATAGTTACTGTTGTAGATTTCCATTTCTACGTTCAAGTTATGAGCAGTTGTCATTTATTGTAATTATTCAAGCATTGATGTATTCATATGCAGGACCAAATACGATGTCAACTTTTTCAAACAATTTGCCGTCGTTATGAATGCCCTGGACAACATGGCCGCACGAAGTCATGTCAATCGAATGTGTTTAGCTGCTGATCTACCACTGGTTGAATCGGCTTCCAGAGGATTTTTAGGAAACGTTACCGTAAGTAGATCAACAGGAACTTCAAGATTTATCTTCCACTCTTGTAATTTGCACACCAACGTAAAGTTATGTGGCAACTTACCAAGAACCTAATAGCAATGTAATTTTATTATCGTAGGAATAGCATGTGTGGGTTGATAGCGATCGAATTATAAGTAACAAGGTTCTGTATTTGCATATACTGTATTTTCGGAGGTGTTCATTGTTGTTATTTTTCTTGTAGCATGTCTCTTATATCTACATTTTTTAGCCTTCTCAACCGGTGTAGCCATAATGATGAACGAATTTCAATCCATCCCATCCACAAAAATTATTTTTTGATGGGATTTTAATCACTGTGGCGCTTTAGCAGATATAATATTCTGAGTACTTTTATTCATTTTGCAGTGTCACAAAAAAGGTATTAGTGAATGCTACAATTGTACAACACGACCGCGACAGAAGAGTTTCCCGGGTTGTACTATACGAAATACGCCATCAGAACCAATTCATTGCATAGTGTGGGCGAAACACTTATTCAAGTGAGTGTTTCATTTTTCCCTTGCAGTCTTGATTTTGCAAACGCGAAGTGGTTAATTGTAATTGGCTGTAATTTTACCCTACAGCCAATTATTTGGTGTTGCTGACGAAGACCAGGATGTCTCTCCTGATTCTGCTGATCCGGAGGCAGTAGGTACTGACTAATTTAATTTATTAACATATATTTGTTTTTGTTTTGTTTCTTAATCATCAAGGCATGCTCAAGTTGATTGACTTTCATAGGTGATGCGGGAAAGGCTGCCCTTGAAGCAACAGAAGGACAGGAGAAAGTTTCTACCAGGGAGTGGGCTCGCAAACATAGCTATGATGCGCAAAAATTGTTTCGGAAGTTTTTTCATGATGATATCCAGTATTTACTTTCCATGGCTAATCTTTGGGTCAGCAGACGAGCACCTACACCTTTGGATGGCTCAAGTCTGCCGGATGCGGGTAAGTTGCCACGCTAATGATTGTTGGTTGTTGCTGCATTTGAATGACATTTTCAATGAATTTAGTTTTAAGTATATTGATTTACTGCTGCTTAACAGTTCCTTGCAGCAGCACTACATCAGCTACGACAGGGCTGAAGGATCAACGCATATGGAGTATTTCAGAATGTGAACAAGTATTTCGAGAATCTCTTCGAGCTCTTCAGGAACAATTGGATGTAAGTATTTTAAGCAGGTGGATGAAATCGAATGCTTCAATGTTTTGAAAGTGCTTTGAATTTCATTCTCCTGGAACGTACGTATTGGTTTGTTTCATGTAGGCTGGGAAAGGTGAACCATTGGTGTGGGATAAAGACGATGATGTGGCTATGGATTTTGTCACTGCCTGTGCAAACATTCGCTGCTACATTTTCGGAATTCAACAGAAGAGTAGATTTGACACGAAATGTAAGTTCCATGGGTTAATTTTTGTATTTACGTACTTTTCACATGTCTACTGAGAAGAGATACTGATTGAAATTCTTTTTAGCCATGGCTGGTAATATCATACCGGCTATTGCGTCAACAAATGCTATCGTGGCGGGACTGATGGTGATGACGCTATTTAATGTATTGCGAAAAAAGTACGACGATATCAAGTTGGTAAGTCGATGTCTCAGTCAAAGGGTATTAGTTCGTAATGTCTAAAGCCTACATATATTTTAATGTTCATTGCAAGTTGACTTCTGAAAATTGTATTAATCGTGCATCTTTATATACGGTCTAGATATTTTTGTCGGAGCGTTTAAATGTGCGGAAAGAGCTATTTACAACTACCAACCTTGCGCCTCCCAATCCACAATGCTATGTTTGTCGTGATAAACCTGAAGTAAGGCAGCAGCAGCAGTGTTGAAATTACTTCTTTGTAACTTTAGTTGAACGAATGCACAAAATTCGTATACTTATGTATTATATAAGGATGCATGCGGGAAGAGCGTTTCAATTTCAGTAATCATTAAACTTGTGAATACATAGGTGGCTTTGAAAGCAGATCTGGATAAGTTGACAATTCGTGTCCTGAAAGAAAAAGTTCTTCAAACCGGATTAAACATGATTGCACCAGATGTAGAAATTGAAGGCACTGGCACAATTCTTCTGTCAAGCGAGGAGGGAGAAAGTGATGACATCATCGACAAATTGCTCACCGAATTCAGTATCCAGAATGGGACTCGTCTTGTTTGTGATGACTTTTTGCAAAATTATCAGATAACTGTCACGGTTGTCAAAATGAAAGAAGATGAGAAGCAAGACATGAGGAACAAAGAAGAGCCAACATTTGAAATTGTTGGGGATCTCAGCCAATTAAACCCAAAACCAGAAGATAAGCGTGAGTCCAGCCCAGTACCTTCTACCTCCAATGGGAACAGGAGTCACGCTCCCTCGGATGGCAACGAGGAAGATGGTATACTGATATACAATACACCGGATACTTCGCGTAGACATATAGAAATAAAGTGGTTTAAACTAACAACAATTTGCTAATATTCTCTAGGCGAACTGAGTGTGATTCAGGAATCTAAGCAAGATGATGATTTGGAACTAATTGAGCCATTGGACGGTGACATTTCTCTAATGGACACCAGCAGTCCAACAAAGTCCTTCAAACGTCCATTTGAAGGCACTCCTCTGGCAAGTATCCCTGTGAAGAAAAGAAAAGTTGTGCCCACTCCAGAAAAAGCACCCGACTCAGATGTGGTTGAAGTGGAATAGATTTTTCATTTTACTTATTACAATGACCGTTTTTCGCTGAGACCCATGGTCAGGGACTTGTGTACATACTTTTGAAATATCTGTAATGTAGTAATTTAAGAAGAGACTAAGTTTTCATAAGTACGTTCTGAATTTGTGATCGAAGTCTATCAAAACGTGCAGTCGACGTTGGTTTATTGGTATTTGTAAAAAAAATGAATTTGTACGAATAAACATGCTGTCCTCCTTTACATAACCAAAGCTATTCTCGTAGTTTTTGCAAAATTAGTAGTAAAATCGTTACAATAGAAATACATATTTTGTACGTTTGATGCTCATATTCATTAAATACAAGCTATTTCGTTTGAGATGTAACGCTTTAAAAATTCAGAGACTTGAATCTGTGAATTAGTTAAATCCATCCATAGGCAGCTGCAAGAACTATTATATCTCGTGGCTTTTATATGGTGGTCTGAACGCCGTACTTGCCACTCAATATGATAGCCATCTCACAAGTGAATTTTGTCAGGATTTTTGTAGCAAATTGCAATAACACCACTGGTATAGTGTACGCTGTACGCGAATCACTGCGACATGAAATCATCTCACACGATCTATATGACGGATTCTAAAGCGTTTGAAGTGGACAGGGGCACTTGAGACTTTGTTTCGACACCAGACTGTAACCAAGTAGAACTACATTTTCAGTAAAAAAATGTTTGCCCTTCAACATTCCGCATCGAAGGTCATGAACATTAAATCACCGAAATGGTCAGAATTGTTATATTGACAATTAATGTGTATAGGAAGCCAGAATTGTGAAGCCTCAAATCAGTACTATGCGATCACTATTGAGGAACGAAAAGACGATGTTTTATAACGCCAATGAAATAATAATAATATTATTATCATTTTAATATGGTATTATGTACATAGATAGCAACAGATGTTCCTAAATGCAACAGTGGCTAGTGGCTACCAAAAAGTGTTCTTTCCCGCATAAGTGAATTCAACTTTAAAGCTCCCTCAAAATTAATTCGAGAGCCAACGTTATAAGGAATAAAGGAGATAAAAGGAAAAAGAGAATAAATAAAAAGCAAAATTGAAACCAAAAATTCTAAACCACAAACTGTAAATGCGAGCTTTGCAAGTGTATTTTGTGTTCCGTAATCAATTTCCCGTATACAACACGCCAATGATATGATTATTACACGTCAAAAATTAATTTTATATTGATAGAAAACGTACGTAAACAGTAAAACCATAGTGAGTAACCGTAGTCCGTTCGTAATTTCTTTGACACATATGAATTTTAAATTGTTATTATTCATTCAGGTGATTTACTTCGCAAAATACCAGTATCTGATAAGGGTATCACCAGGCATCAGGTCAGGTTCTTCAAATCAGTAACCAGTACCCTCCTCATGAATCCATTATGTTGGGCTTCCCTAACTAATGAGTCGTTTTGAGTAAAGCAAATAAGGAAAGAATCTCGGTATTTATTGTATTAAGTTATTTTCGCTTAAGAAATACAGTTGATAATTTTTCGGGTATACGCGAGTGGCATTTTGTCGCACAGAAATGCTTTCATAAAGAAACTTATGTATATTAACAATAATTACGTAACAACACTTAATCAAGAATAGAATCTTAACAACAGAACTAAAGTATTGTTTCGTAAACAATTTTGGTAGGTATTGTAACTGTCCTACTTTCTAGTATAGTTACAAAATACGTAAATTCGACGATCGAATCTCTCATGTTTACCTGGACTTGTCTGGTTCAATTTGCAAGACTGCTCTACTATGATCTTTAGGAAATTTTGGACATTATTACAACTTTATAATTTCAAATTAGTCGTGCCCATTGATAGATATGCCCGTGAGCACAACATCAATCTCAATTCTGGTTGAAGTTGTGTAGTAATTTCTTTCGTTAGATATAGTGAATGTATGAATAATTCAAAGCACATTGTCCTGAATTAAAGACTATTCAGCACTTTTCACCGGGTCAATTTTTCTTGGTTCGCAGAATTTGTAGAAAATGAACCCTTATTCTTCTGACTAGCTTCTTGCGTGAATAAATAAGATGCGGAGATTCCCGCAGGTGAAGGATTACATACCTGCACATGCATTTTACAGGTGCTATTAATTCAAACAGTTTTTGTTGCTGCCGGCCCGATTTCAATAATATTTAGTTTACCAGTTCATAGAAAATCTCAGATTCAGGTGGAAAGGTATATTTTTGATTTGCGGCTTATATAGTATCGATGAGACACGCGAGTCGTTTATGTTGAAACGTCGGAATAGTACGTAGAGAAACAGAACAAAGAAGGTTTTAACTTTTAACCCAACTCGATAGATAAAATCATGTAGATTTCGGTCACATAATAGGCTGGAGTCTTGGCAAGAAACATCTGGAATCATCCTTTTCGAAGTAATAATTGAGCGGGTTTACCATGAAGGAAATCGTAGGTGAGTATACGGGTGCACTTTGAACAAAATTTCGCGAACGTTTTGTATAATCGTACAAATTGTTGAAAATATAAGGTATTGCGTTAATTCAGCCACAACACACTCGAGTTATCCCTCCTAAAAACAAAATTATACAATACATTTTATAATATAATCATACATATCCTCTTCGACACTTAAGGGCTTCCTGGGGAAACCCACGGATCCGTGATAAAATTGTTTCCACATAATATGAAATCACCTGTTTGAACTTTAACCATTGTCACATCGTACAGTATCACAATTTGAGCTCCAAAAGAGGCAGTTTCCCATTCCAGAGTAACAAAGAAGGGCGACGGCGATAACAAAAACAAGCGAACAAATTGTGCATGGTTTGCGTTCCAAGAAGAACCCCGTCAAATATAGAATCATGAACATGACATGATTATGCAGCAGAGCTGGATTCACTGGTTTGGGTAGGAGAAGAACGGGGATTAGCCATTGTAAACAATACATTTTGCCTGCAGGTTGAAAAAACAGCAGCTGGGAAATATTCTTGAATCCACTCTGCAACGTAAAAACAGTCACAATATCCAAAACTATGTTATTAATTCAATCCTCCACACTTTTAGAGTCTATATACACATACACACAATGTTTCATCCTGGATCTACTATTTAAACTAGATGCGTCAACCAATAACCTAACAGTCATTAAACGCAATTAAATTTCTAGGTGTAAACACACCGCGCCTACTTTGCTTTTTTAATTCCGATCCTCTTCAAAATCTCATAATCAATCTCAAACTAATACGTACATTCAAAGATTCAAACTATTTGCGAATTCATAAATACTTAAATTTCCGTACTATATAACTATATACATACATACTTACCCAGGTATATTGCTGAATGGTCTAAGACTCCGTGTTTCAAACTGGTAAAAAAAATTGGCAACCCACTAAAAGTTCCGAGATGTCAAATCCAAGGATATTAATGTGTTTCAATGATTTTTCTGGACCTTTGTAAAATATATGTGAACACTGCTCCTTCACAACCAATTAATCCCCCAATCACCGTGACCTTTGGAACTCGAAGAAGACGACGTAGCAGTTTCACAGGTGTATGTTTAATATTGAAAAGGACATGATACAAAATTGTATATACATATACTAATATTTAGATACAAACAAAAACAGGAGAAATGTATGGAAGCAAACTGATTTTGTTTTCACTAATGTTACAATCTAACTATTAGCACGAATGAAATGAAACAATTTTTTCTTTCTTTAAAAACAGAACAAAAAAAAAACTATTATAATCTAATAAAATTATCCCTTTCAAAATTCTGCTAGCTGAAAAAATAAAAATCCCTGCTGCAGATGACACCATACATTTTCTGTGTGATTCACTAGCAGGAATTTTCTATACTAAAAAAAAACTTTAAGCACTGAGGAAGAGCAACGGCAAATACAAACCACAGGAGAGCACGATGCAATCTCATCGAGAAACTCGGAGAAAGTGAAAGAAGAAACAAATGAATAAAAAAAAAAGTCGTCACACATATGCTTTTTACACGTATGTAACCTTTACGCAACACAATTCGCTGAATTCACACAATAAAAAAAAATATTACAGAAAATGAGCGTGATTTACACAGAATTACGAAAAAAAATATTACGCCGTTATCACTTCCTATTTTCCCTGTGATGTATTTTTCCGATTTGCATTAAAATTAACGCTGTACACAAGGCCACGAAATAAGTTTCTTCCAAAGTGCTCATTTTTTAGGCTTTTCCTTTACACATTTATTCACTGGGTGAAATCTAAAATGGTTATCTTTAAATGTTCATATAATTGTTTTTTCCCCTTATACAGATAATAAGCGTCCTTTGTTCCCTTCAAGAACATTGTTTGGGAACGGAGAAAGTACCACTTTCATTATTTTTACCAAATATTATTAAAATACCTTCATTTTCCCCGTCCTAAAGCCAATTTCACGTTGACAAAGTACTATAGGGGCTATTCGGCATTTCGGCATTCTAGAATTAAAATCATCCCGGGATTCGGGAATGTAAATCCCGATTTGTAATCCGAATAAAACGGCCCAATTAATTCCAAATTCAAACCAAACGAGCTAATTTTTATTAACTAATCCCAACTCCCAACTTTAATCTTAATCTCAAATTTTTTAATCCCTCAAAATGCCTGCAATAAATACGGAAATCCGGTATAGCCAGGCCTTAAACCACGGGGGATCCGACCATTTTTAAGAGAAGCTTTTTTGGGCAAAATCCAGTTAATAGATCCATTCGACTTCCTAATTGGTTGTATCGTATGTACCTATAATTATAAATATTGTAAATTCTAATTGGTCAACTTCAAAC
>JAQGBT010001059.1:0-36738 GCA_034698585.1 Disparrhopalites patrizii
ATTACAACTTATTACCACTTAATTATTACAAAAAATAATTACAACTTATTACCACTTAATTATTACAAAAAATAATTACAACTTATTACCACTTAATTATTACAAAAAATAATTTTCTATGTGCGTTTCATTTTTTTTAATCTACTTTAGAGTCCTCATGAACCGCTTGAACTGGCAATGGCATCAGTTCCCCTTCAAGAGCAAGGACAAGTGTTGCTTCAAAACGGCCCTGACCTTCGTGGATTCCGTACCAGAGATCTTTGGCCCCCTCCTTCAAGGTCGACACATAATCATCTTCCCCAAGTCGACCGTATCCCAGCCTCACATTTTCGTGAATCGGATTCAGGAATTCCAAATCACGAGGTTGACCCTCGTCCCCTCCTTGCTCCACACCCTCCTCATGATGCTCGAGATTGTGGAGGAGGACCCTTGTTCCCGAAAGCCTTTGCTGGCCACCATCAAACTGTGGATTAGTAGCGGGGAGGCCTTGACCCACGACTTGCTCATGCTCTTCTTCAAACACTTCCCCACCGGAGTGACCCTCTGCAATTTCTACGGAAGCACCGAGATCATGGGCGATGTCACCTACGAGGTCTTCCAGAGTGAGGAGGATGTTCATAATAAGTGCATTGGGGACAAGGAGGCCCACGTTCCTTTAGGTGCGCATTTGGATCATTAATATTTTATTTTAATTTAAATTGAATTAATTATACGATCTAATTTTTTAATTAATTACGCGATTTAATTTAAATTGAATTAATTATACGATCTAATTTTTTAATTAATTACGCGATTTAATTTAAATTGAATTAATTATACGATCTAATTTTTTAATTAATTACGCGATTTAATTTAAATTTAATTCATTACACGATTTAGTTTTTTAATTAATTACATGATTTTGTTTTTTAATTAATTACGCGATTTAATTTTAAAATTCATTACACGATTTAGTTTTTCAATTAATTACGCGGTTTAATTTAAAAATTCAATACACGATTTAGTTTTTTAATTAATTACGCGATTTAATTTAAATTTAATTTAATTACATTCGATTCACATTTCCAATATTGACAGGTCAACCTCTGTACAACACGGTCATCTACGTCCTCTCCCCCAAGTTGGAGATGGTGGAAGAGGGTGAAGTAGGGGAAATCTACGTGGCGGGTTATAATCTCTGCAAAGGCTACGTGGGGGTGAAGGACTCGGATAAATTCCTCTTTAATCCCTTCTCGAAAACGGCGGGCTTCCACCGCCTCTATCGAACCGGGGATTTCGGACACATTGATCACATGAAGGACGGTCGAAGAGCCCTTTTCTTCGACGGCAGAGTTGACTCTCAAATCAAAGTTCGGGGGATGCGGGTGGATTTGAGTGAGGTCGAGGTGGCCGTCAATGAGCTGAGCATCGTCCAGCAAGGCGTCGTCCTCTGCTATCATCCTGGATATCCTGACCAGCAGATCGTGGCTTTCATCATCCCCACCAAGGAGGAGGGCACGGCGGATAGGATAAGCTTCATGCTCGAACTCAAACTCATCAATTACCAGATGCCCCGAATTAAAATCGTGGAGAGAATCCCGGTTTTGGTCAACGGGAAGATCGACAGGCAACGGTTGCTCAAGGAATTCCATGAGGAAATGCTTCAAAGTATGAGCCATTCTTGTCTACAGTTTATTGCGTATTTGTCTTTACATGGCCCATACGATTAAATAGATACAACTAATAGTAATAAAATAATAATAATAATAAATATAAATACATGTACTTAACTAAATGAACTTTTACGATCATACTTGTTATTAGGGACGGAATTCGACAATTGGGATGTTCTGGACATTCCCCAACATGCCATGACTTACTACCGAACTCTCATCGAAATCATTTCCTTCGTCACGGGAACTGCCATCCATGACATCGTTGTGGACTTGGATGACTCCTTCTACAATCTGGGAGGGACGTCCCTGAATTCCCTCACCATCATCGCTGAGCTCAAGAAGAAGAATTACATGATTAGTGAGTATTTTCAGAATCATAAATAGTACATCACAACACATTAAGATGACATTTTAAAATTATTATGGAAACTTCAAATAGCATTTTAAAATTATTATGGAAACTTCAAATAGCATTTTAAAATTATTATGAAAACTTCAAATAGAATTTTAAAATTATTATGGAAACTTCAAATAGCATTTTAAAATTATTATGAAAACTTCAAATAGAATTTTAAAATTATTATGGAAACTTCAAATGACATTTTAAAATTATTTGGAGACTTAAAATGACATTTTAAAATTATTTGGAGACTTAAAATGACATTTTAAAATTATTATGGAAACTTCAAATGACATTTTAAAATTATTATGGAGACTTAAAATAACATTTTAAAATTATTATGGAAACTTCAAATAGCATTTCAAAATTATTATGGAAACTTCAAATGACATTTTAAAATTATTATGGAGACTTAAAATAACATTTTAAAATTATTATGGAAACTTCAAATAGCATTTCAAAATTATTATGGAAACTTAAAATGACATTTTAATATCCTAAAAACTTAAAATGACATTTAAAAAATTATTATGGGAACTTAAAATGCTTCTTTTTACCGACTTTTACCAGCCATTCACGATTTCGTGACGGCCAAAACCATCCGGGAGCTAGTTTCCTGTATGAAGCCCCTACACGAAGGTCACACCGAGGACTCTTCCATTGCTCAAGATGCGAGGAGTAAGGTCATTCCCGAGACTTTGACAGACGAGCATAAGGAGTGTGTGACCAAGTAAGTTAGCCAGAAAATAGTAGAGATTTGTTAGAGATATCACTTGGATTTGTATCCCTCCATGAAAAAATATTAACGTGATTATTTTCCCTCATCGCAGAATCATTGCATCGAGCTTTTCCCATAAAGGAGACCTGGAAGCCTATCTTCATGTGGTGTACCAGGACTTCGTCATAATGATCAACAGCATCTGGCATTCGTTAGTGGAGAAAGGCCTGAGCTTCGTGGTGAGACGGAGGTCTGACCGAGAAATTGTTGCCGTCTGTCTCAATTTCGATGTGTACGATGAGCCCTCCCATCATGTCCTGTCGCCGGGCTTGGAAGTCATTTTCGACTTTTTGGAACATTGTGAGGCTCTACAGAGGTAAATACGTATAGCTATTGTCATATAATTATTTTTCCTCGAAATCCAAAAAAATAACGGAACTCGCGCTACCATGAGTGCCTAAATACGTGATCTTATGGTTTTTTATTGGCATCTTCTCCAGGGAAAGACTACCAAAAGAGAAGGGAAAAATCCTCCACAGCTTTATGATGGGCACTCACGAGGAATTGACGGAAGCTGAAAATGTCTACATGATCGAGTTTATGGAGGAAGAGACAATTCGACTGGGCATTTTCTACAACTTCCAAGGCATTTTCTCGACCAATACGAGCGTCTTAACCCAGGTATTTGTTCTAATATCCGGAATTGTTTGTAGTTTGTCTGTTCCTTTAATCAAAGGGAATATTGTTAGAGAATAAAATGTATTTTTTTCTTTCAAAATCAAGCAAATTGCAAAGGAAATTCATGGCTATGAAATTCTGTCGGAGGTCCAAATCAACCTGTATCAAGACCAGAAGGGCAATAAACCCTTTGCATTGGCTCCAGATACACAGACAGCCATGGTGGTATGGAAGCCTATTCAAGCCTGATACGAATGCTTTGATCATTAGTTAATTATTATTATTAATGTATTACCAAAAAAAATTTAGTATTCCAAAATAAAATAAAATTCTGTTTTTTAATCCTAATCAGAGGATTTTGTCTTGAACTCGTTTGTATTGCGTGTGGAAAAATAGCGTTCAATGGATTGCTGATAATGTCCGATAAGTGATCATTGATAATATCCGAGAATCGATCATTGATAACATCCAATAATTGATCATTGAAATCATCCAATAATCATTACACAGGCTTATGATATAAACGAAAAAGGCAGTTTGATTGACAAGTCAAAAGCAGAAACAAATACAAGGTCTAAACTCGCATTCGTTCGACTGGAATAAACCCCTGATTATTCTCCTTAAATGAACTCGAACAAAGAGAATTTTAAGAAAATCCAGTGGATTTGGTGGGATATTCACATATTTCTTCAAATAGACAATTTATTGCTACTTACATATGTACATCAAAATTAACGGGCAGAAATTTCGTGCATAATCCATTTTTTGGCCCATTTTTGCATGCATTCAAATTTGACATTTGAAATTACGTGCATATACATATGTACATATATTATTATACATTTCTATTTGCATTTGCAAGTAGCTTTTCCATGAACATTCATACACCTGTCATTCCAACAACACAACGGGATAAAAGTCTCCCCTGTGGATCTCCAATTTGAGCAAGTAAAAGTGGAATTGACACCCTTTTAGTTGATGCAAAATATGCGGGAAATAAATGCAAAGAAATGAGTGGAAGTCCCTTATTTAAAAAAAAAACAGGAGTGTATTTCGATTTATTTGGAAAAATATATAGTCTCCATAATTACTGAACTCACTGGACCAACATCAATCTCAGGAAAATAATGATACTATCTTTTTGTACAAAGCAGGAACGCATAAGTGTTTTGATCCAAATACATTTTGAAACTAGAAGTTGTGGCTAAATGACTTTGTCCCTCCCAAAAAAAGGATGGAAAGAACTAAAGACAAGAGCCCCAAAGGGGAAAGTTTGGAGTTGATAGAAGATGAGAAGATGATGGAAGGAAAGAAGAGGGAATAAATTAACGACGACCATAGCCACCACTTGATCCACCACTTGATCCACCGCCCCCACCACTGTAACCACCTTGCCCACCACCGCCGCCGCCGCCTCCCGAATAACCCCCTTGACCTCCTCCACCACCACCGGAATATCCTCCTTGCCCACCGCCGCCACCGCCTCCGGAATATCCACCACTCCCGCCGCTACCGCCTCCAGAATATCCTCCGCCACTGGAACCACCGCCTCCAGAATATCCACCGCTCCCGCCACCACCGCCTCCTCGACCACCGCCTCCAGAATAACCACCTTGACTACCGCCTCCACCCCCTCCGGAATATCCTCCTTGTCCTCCTCCACCACCTCCAGAGTAACCTCCTTGACTACCACCGCCTCCTCCAGAATAACCTCCTTGTCCACCGCCACCGCCTCCAGAATAACCTCCTTGACCACCGCCGCCTCCACCTCCAGAATATCCTCCTCCACTGGAACCACTAGCTTGGTAACCTCCAGAGCTTCCTCCGCCACCACCTCCGGAATAACCACCACTTCCACCACCACCGCTCCCACCGCCTCCGGAATATCCTCCTTGACTACCACCTCCACCTCCGGAATGTCCTCCTTGACCACCGCCTCCACCTCCAGAGTAACCTCCCTGACCGCCGCCTCCACCTCCAGAATAACCTCCACCTCCACCTCCTTGTCCACCACCTCCGGAATATCCTCCAGAAGATCCACCTCCACTGTATCCACCGCTTCCTCCACCTCCAAATCCACCTCCTCCACTTCCTCCTCCACCACCACCACTATATCCACCTCCTCCACCTCCACCGCCTCTCCCAGGAGCACCGTAGGAGCTTGGAGGCTCCGCCGTTGTTTGAATGACTACCAATGATAGTGCCAAACACAAGGCAATGACCTGTAACACCAGAGCAAAAAAAATTTTCAAATTTTCACTTATTTCCCTTAAAAAATTCTCTTTAATTAATTGGGTCGACATATCGCCAAAAAGGGGTTAATTTTATTTGTGTCCAAAATTTTATTTCAGCCCAAAATTTTATTTCAGTTCAAAATTTTATTTCAGTTCAAAATTTTATTTCAGTTCAAAATTTTATTTCAGCCCAAAATCTAATTTCGGTTCAAAATTTTGTTTCAGTTCAAAATCTAATTTCAGTTCAAAATGTAATATCAGTCCAAAATTCTACAAGTACTAATCTTACCCGACGCGGAGCCATGGTTTAGTGATTTTTTTAACACTAGTATTATATCCCAGAAAACTAAAAATAAAATTCCTCTCCAAGTGAAGACGAAAGACTGTTAAAGATCCGTGCCTTCCAAGGTGCTTTTATACTAGTTTTGCGAGTGGACGTTAAAGTACACTCTCATGACATCATTAGCACACGTCCCTTAACAATCCCCCCAATAAGCTCTCTTAAAGGCCTCCCCGTATGGCATGTTACATAGGAGCGACACCAAGCTCCATAATAATAACTAGTTTTAATGGCACTAAATCACATTTCCAAATTACAAATTACATATCCATGCATGTTGCATTTATTATCCCTCTCAAATACCCTTTTACTTATTGGGTTTGGTGTACATGAGAGGAGAAAAAAAAACACTTACATAATCATAACAAGAAACGTGAAATCAAATGGGAATAAGGCTACCACATGGTTGGTCTTTTCCTCTTATTATTCCACCTTCTCTCTTCATTCTTTCTCCATGTCTCTCTCTCTATCTCTCTCTGTCACCGTCTCTCTCTCTCTCTCTCTCTCTCTCTCTCTGGTTTCAGAATTGAAAAGGATCAGAGTGGCTCCAATACACATTGCAGTTTTTTTTTCCCTTTCTGCCTCATTACGCTATTATTACATTACACACATTGTTCGTTCAACCTGATCATTCAATATGTATGACATTGTACGTTGTATGCACCATGGCTATAATAATAAACCGTTCAAGTCGTAAATAACTCAATGTTCCTCGTCCATTCAAGGGATGTTGATGTGATGGGGGAATGCAACAAAAAAAAAATTGAAATTGAAGCCCATATTATTACATCTTATAGAGCTAGACAGAGACCGTGATAGAAAGAGAGAGAGAGAGAGAAGAAGAAGAAGGAGTTACGTGTTGATATTTTTAAGTCTCCAGAAAAGACAATACATATATATACAAATGAGTGACAGTGGACAGAGATGCCATAACTGACTTTACCCTCCACAACAATGGTCAATGAGGTATAAGAGAGAGATAAAGCTTTAGTCGTGCTCTGCATGAAGATTCATCCTTATTTTTTATTTTATTATTATTATTTTTTTTTTAACAATTCCATAAGTACACAAATGGGAGAGAATGAGCTTCATTTGCCTTTCGCGAGTTAGCTATATGTGTGTATAGAGTTAGAGGGGATTTTATGCAAAAAAGGGTTGAGAGCCGAGGAAATCCCTTGGCCTAAAAATTAATGTGAGACTATATGGAAGGGGGAGGGGAAATTATTATTGTATTCACTTGCATTGTGCCCTCCCGTCTCAGGAATAGAAGTGCAGGGATTAAAAAGATGAATCGTAGAATATATTCTCAACCTGTCTCTTGCATTCTCTTTAGAGCTAGACATTTTAGGTATGTATATGTACATGCATAAATGTTAAACGACACAAATGCACATCTTAACCTGTCAAAAAAAAATGACAATGAAACCAAGTTTATACTTGAAACGAACGATATATTTTTATTGCGGTTAGTATATTCTTCTCAGTGATTTTCCCATTCCATTTTTTTTCTCTGGTCATGCGAATTTTTTTGGGGGTTTTGTGAACGCATTTTCCGGTAAATTTTCAACATCATTCAAAAGTTGACGGACAAAGCGGGATCTTTCTTGGCTAGTTGACATTTTTGTATATTTACGTGTGATTATCCTTAACCAAAACAATTGCCCTGGGGCATGGGAACCACTGCGACCTTTGAAGCAAACGGTATAATGGGGGGAAAACATGGAATGAACCATGTACCATTTTTTTTTCCTATACTTTCTTCCACATAAATAGATGCAGGGGAAATGATTGCACAAGAACAAGGTATAAACCATCTATAAATCAGGGTTTAAATCAGGGTTATCAACTACATAGAAATGCATAGCATTTTACTCCCCTTTACGGTCTGTAAAGAATCACATTTAAAAACAACCTCTTATATGTACATTGAAAGTAATTTTGCGCAATTTATCATGGGATTAAAAAAGCACTTAAAAAATACAAGCTTTCAATTTTTATTTTTTTTTGGGGGGGGGAGCGAAAAACAAAATTAGCAGTGATAATAATAGCAACACAGGAGAGAAAAGGGGGAAAGAGTTAACCAAGCGCAAATTGCCGCTCTTTTGGTTGACAAGAAAAAAAAAAGAATAAACAAAAATAAAAGAAAAATAACATTTCAAATCTGACATCTTTTTTTTTTTTTTGTGACAGCACATACCATCTCATGAACCCTTTCAGTGTCGTAATTAGTGACAAAATTGTAACATTAAGCAACGGGAGAGATGAAGCAATTTTTGTACAGGCACAAGTCTTAAATTTTATTTTTGGAGCTCCAATTAAATAGTTCATGACCACGGGAGCATCTCTTTTGACTGTCATTCTCTGTAAGTAATGGAAGCTTAATTATTCCCACCAAAAAAGAATCTTATCGGGATTGTCTTTTTTTTAACCCTTTTTATTTTGGTCTCAAAAAGGTGAGGAAAGGATTAAAAAAAAAAGAATGGAGGAGCAAAAACGAAAATAAAAAACCTTGAAATGATGTTCAAGTATACCATGTTTCCCCCCATTATGTATGGGGCTTGTGCCCCCTACCATCAATTGTTAATTAGCCGTAGTGAGCAGACATCACGACGACTAACAACAAGAGAGGAGAGAAGAATATGAGGTGAGAAAAGACGAAATTAGCTGACAGAATTTTTTCTACCCCTTTTCGTTTTCTTTTTGCACCATGTTCACAATCAAGGGGAATTTAAAAGGAGCTCTTGAAGCTTTCCCATGAATTGAGTTGGGATTTGCTTATCTTCGAATCTCATCAACAATACACCGTTTACCTCCATACTAATGTACTTGTGTCAATCGTAATTTTTGTTTATCTTTCCAAAGCATTGTGAAGCTCGACGGGAATCACAGTAAATGATTCAATGGTCGGGGCGTGAATTAAGATGCTTTCGTAATGTCCGACATAAGGAATGGGCTCAATATGTATACACTGTAATACAATGTACAAATGTACATGATTTATCAAAAGAAAAAAGTCGTTTGCATAACAGACTTCTAACAATGAAAGTGCGTGGCAAAGGTGCCCTGAAAAATAATGACTGAGAAAGCGTGTTTTTTTCCCTTTATGTTACTCTCTCCCAACTCTTCTTAACCTTAACATCCTGAGTAACACATTGTCATGCAAAAAAAAAGAAGAAAATCTACAGGATTAATTGAGAAACTGCGGCACAGTCCAAAAAATTAATTGATTTTCAACAATCATGTTTTTCTGGCTCTGCTGGAATGAAATGGAATGAAATAGATCGACGAAATTTATTTTCATTGGGACAGGATCTGGTTTAAATGGTGTCACAATCCCCTCAAGTTAGTAGTACTCCCCAGTGCCAATATCCCAGCAATTACCACCACCTTTTTTTTTTTCTCCAACTTCTTGGCTAACTTTCCCCCCTTTTTATTCCCGTCTATTTACCTAAATTCAATGGAGTAATTTAAACCAAAGGTTTTATGGCACAATTTGCATGTTCCTTTCTAAATGTATGTTCACCCCACAAATAGGACGCTGTTGGTGGCGTCAACATTTTTTTTTCTTGGGCTACAACTGTTTAAGATGAAAGATTTCACTACTTATTACGTATACCATTAGCATCCTGACTCTGCTTATTCCACCAAGAGAGCTCTGTGGAGCGTATTCATTGTAAACATAGTAATGCAGTGTTTAGGGATGTACACTTTTTAATGCCAAAGGATTAAGTCAATATCGTTGTGCAATTCAATTTCAATTGCATTGTGGTAAGCCAAAAGCTTGGATCGTTGTCAAAGACTAGCATAAGCCCATTACTACAGTTTTTGGATCGCTGTGGTAAATGTCCTACACGGGAATTCGCACGTATTCCCAATATTCCCTTGCATTCGTTTTGAATAGTGACGGTAGCTGGGTGTAAAAACAAAAAATGTCATTTTTTGTCTTATGAAATGTAGGGAAATATTAAATGAAGCATCAAGACAGTATTTGAATGACTTCCGGGGGAAAGCATATCCAGAATGTTTGCCGGCTTGCACATTCGGCCAGGCATTATCCTGCTCACTCGTGGGGCAAATTGGAGGTAAGTAAACGGGAACAAGAGCAAGCCTCAAAAGATTTGACACATTTTAGTGCCAATAATATCCAATATAATAGTATTTAACAAATATCGAATATAGTGCTAGAATTTATGTATTTAATGTGTGTATGGATAAAAGCCATACGAATAGATTTGTAATACAAAAAACTAATGTACATATACATAGATACATACCGGATGTTTCCAATAAATGGATCAATCCTTTCTACAATTTCTACATGGCCGAGATAAGTAATTTCTACAAGACCGAGATAAATGATCATTAGCTCATTGAAATGCTATAAAGATATGCTTTTAGAATTCCTAAGCACTAACATTCTCCGACGTTCCATGCTACCGCTTTGGCAAGAATAACCCGCCAAAAAATGTCTATGTTAGCATATGAGGACTTCATAAAATGAAGGATTGAGTAAAATAAAACTGACCCAATTTTATTATGTCTTCCTAAAGCAACGCGCAGAGAAGCGTTCATTGACAAGTTGGAATGCTACCAAGCCAAGCTTTCAGAATTGCTAAATGATAGCATTCTGTTTTTCCTTTCAGAAATTACATAAAGCAAAAAATATGAAGAATTTCCCATGTTGAGAGACGGCAGTTGGACACAGTAGACTTCTCTCGGTCTTGTCATACACATTTTATATAGAAATTAAAATATTGGTTCACTTGTATTTGAAACATCCGGTATATATGCACGGTAAAAGGATTGCTGGTCAATTTATTTTTGGATGACCTTCACATTTTTTTCTATTTTGCCAAAAAACAAGCAATTAACGATGTCATCCTCGGGCACCTTCACCAATCCGATGCTCGCCTTGGATGTCATCTTATTTTAACTAATTCCACGGGACATTTACCCAAGAGAAACAAACGTTGTCAAACCACAAATGCATTAGACCGGGAAGTATCATTTTAATTGCCATTACTCAAATTGGCCAGGAAAATGGTGAAAAAAATTGGTTCATGAGCATCCATGTCATTTGATAGATATTCATTACACGTTCATAGCAAGGACACGTACATATACCCAAATAGATGATGGAGAACACGCGTCTTTCCCTAAGAATGGGACTGTTCCGTTTTAACTGTCATTATTGACTTTTTTTAACGAGGTAATGCCCAAATAAATAAAAGCGGGAGAAGGCTCCAAGAGAGTCATAAACTGACCAATTTACATTAAATCTTAAACAAATTCCTCTCGACATGGCTGCAAACAGTCCACTATTTGGTCCGTTCCATACGTCATTTCAAGCTGGTGGAACACGAGTCCTGTCCAAATTATTAATAAAGGGAAAGAAAGGAGTGAACTCGTTTCTGGAAATATTCCAGCGAGAGTGAACGAGAGAGAGAGAGACAGAGAGACAAAAGAAGGAGAGTGGATTATCTGAATAAAACATGAGTGGCAGAATATTTAATGGAATACTCATCCCCTGCCAATCATCACAGTTTACCCTTTTCAACGATTATTTCCCAATATTTGCATCATTTTACTTAACCAATATTGAAGGTAAACTCACGCAGTGACGTATAAGTAGGGACCCATATTACGGACCTCCTTACAACGTTCTCTCTATAACATCGGCAAACTCCCCTCAGGAACTTTCTCCAATGGTTAAACTGGAAATTTCCTTTCCCTGTGACCCTTTTCCGTTGTAAGGGAGGAAATTGGCTGATTTGTATAGTGAACCGTTATAGACAGAATCGATTGTACCGGCCTTTTATAGCTTTCTTCTGTACAAGCATGACAAGAAAAAGAGAAAGAGGAGCAATAATTAAGTTGTTTTGCAACCCAATTTCCAATATTTTCCGGTGGCGATTTACTACTAGCATTATAAGAGAGTCCCATTGTGGGTCTGGAGAACTGGAGAAGGAGGAGGAGGGGAATGCATGTGGTCAATACAGAGATATGACACACGTGTACATGTATATGTACACCCATGAATAGGCCAGGGGATTGTCATAACAACAGGTTTGACAACAGCAGGACATTCCATTTTTTTTCTGGACTACCTCTTGTCCCCTCACATTTAAGTTATGCATAGAGGAACTGGAGTTCTCCTTCCTTTCCGTGACCACCACGGAGCCATAACATGCTACGGAATTGTATAGATTTCATTAAAAATTCGTTCTACACTAATTACCACTCCATTCCATCACGCATGGAAAGATGAAGAGTTTCCTTCGCCTCTTGCCCGTGTCCATTCCCTATTTGACGGATAAATGGAGTGTCTTGCAAGTCCGGTCGTCCTCCTCGACGTCAGTCGACAATAGCATGGAGGAGAATGGACAGGTCCTTCTCACCGTGTCCGCCACGGATTGGAGTGACTTCCAACGAGCGGACAGTCTCATCCGGAAGGAGAGTTATCAGGAGGCTTTGGAGGTCTTGAAGGAGCTTCTGGAGCGACTCCTGGACAAGGACTGTGAGTTTGCCCTCCACATCCAGCTGAAGAGGGCGAATGTGTACAGGAAATTGGAGAAATATGAGGAAGCCCTGGATATCCTCTCCAACTTATTACCGGCGGACAATGGGAAGGAAAAGGGTGGGGGGTCAAATTCGGAGGGGGATGGAAGCAACTTTTTGAAACAGGAATTAAATCCATCCGCCCTCAAAATCCAGATTGTGGACTTGCGAAGGCAACTCCGACGGTATGAGGAGGCTTTGGAATTGATCTCGGAGGAAGCCAGGAATCTGAAGCAATCCTTGGGGATCAAGAATGCGGAGACACTCAACGCCCTCAAGTGGAAGGGCTTCGTCCTGAAGGATCTGAAGCGCTATGATGAGGCGGCGGAGACCTTTAATGAGATTGTCAAGGTGGAGGAGGACCTCCTGGGACCGGATAATGTCCAGCCGCTGTCGACAAAAATGCTCATCTTTGCCACTTGGTGTGATGCGGGAGAGTTGGATCGGGCCCATGACATCGTGTCCCAGGTGCTCCAAACTCAGGAGGAAACAACGAGGTACGATCATCCCGAGGCCGTCACTACCCGCCTCCATTTGGCCCGACTTCAACAGCAACAGGGGAAATTTGTGGAGTCCCTGGAGAATTTCCAGCGGGTCCTCAAAATCCGGAGGAGGAGGTTTGGAGCGGAGAATCCTTTGACACTCACCGTGGAACTGGAGATTATCAGTGCCTTGACTGACCACTGTGACTTTGAAGAGGGGATAGAGCACTGTGAGAACATTTTAAATTTCAGGGAATTCCTGGGCGAGAACCATCACACGATCATTACCTCCGCGGAGCAGTGTAAGGCTGTCCTACTCAGCCGGATGGGACATTTCGAGGAGGCGGAGGAACTTCTGGGGAAGGTGGTCCAGGCCAAGGAAGAGATTCTGGGCCCAAATCACTCCGAGACCCTCGTGACCAAGAGACAATTGTCCGTAGCCTTGGCGGAATCGGGGAAGTATGACGGAGCAAATGAGCTCATTTCGGAGATTGTGACTGCCCAAGAAAGCATTGTTGCCCCGGATGATCGGCATCTTTTGGCCTGTCAAAGTGCCCAGGCTCTGGTTTACCATCTTCTGGGGAAGGACCCCAGTGCCCTGGAATTAAATACAATGGTGCTGGACACTCAATCCCAGACTTTGGGTGCCAATGACAGTGCGACGGTAGAGACACAAATCAATCAAGGGCTCATCCTCCTCTCCCTTGGGAAATCGGAGGAAGCCCAGGCAGTGTTCGAGGGACTTCTGGAGAATCAGGGTCAAATGACCAGATGGAACCTCTACAATGCTTATCACCTCCAAGCTCTCATCCTCCATGGGACGAAGCGCTATGGCTCCTCCCTCCTCAAGCTGTCCCAGTTGGAATTCAGGTGTAAAAGGAGCTTTGGTCCCCAAAATCCTTTTTCATGGACCATTGCCTACGAAATCGCACAGGTACTTCTCCAGTTGGGGGAGGGACCAGAGGCCCTGGAAATTTGTCAGAGGATCCTCCCGGCCCAGGAAAAACTTATGGGAGGAACTCATCCCCTCACCTTACGAATCAAGACTGTTATCGCCTGGATTTTGGTGGAGACACAAACTAATAGTGAGTCCGCTTTGGAGAATCTCCAGGAAATTTTTGAGGTGGCCAAAACCACCCTTGGTGAAGATCACCCGGACACTGTGGCCGTCCTCTATTATGTGGGGTTGGTGATGGAAAAAGTTGGCGAAATTGACCATGCAAGGAGTACCATGGCCAGTGTTTTTAGTTCAAGGGAGAGGATTTTGGGGGACACTCATCCCCTCACCCTTCAAGCCCAGGAAGTTTCCCTTCGTTTACAAGACTAAAATTATTAATTTTAAATCAATTATTAATTTCCCCATTTTAAATGTTTTATTATTACGTGTATTATTGTTAATGGTCAATTTATAGAAATACTCGTTTTTTTCCATCTTTAATTCCGATTAAAAGGGATCAATTGAAACACACCAGAAAGGAAATGCTCAATTCAGAAGGGAAATGCTCATGCATATACCGACATAATGTATGTATATGCCAATTCTGTAAATATTTGTAAGAGTACAAAGGGTCACCTTTCTCGTCCGATCTGAAATACAACACTGCAAGTTGATTTGGTCACTTCACTACGTGGATCTTACTGCTAGAGGAATTTTATTGATTTCCAACGGAAGCCCGACAGATATTGGACTCGTAGCCAATAATAATAATTAACAAGATAATAACTTTCATGCTTGTAATTTAATCATTAACCTTATCCTCATCTTTCTACGACTACTAAGGTTGGCACGAATTATTGGGGCATTCTCTCAATTGGGTCATTATCGGTGTCCACGTAAGTCTTGTGTAAGCACGGCATTCATTCTCACCCCTTTAGTGGGCTCGTGTGATTTGCTACAGACTACAAATTATCTGAATTAGTCCTTTAACTAAATACAAAAATATACATATACGTAGCTTACTCGTAGTTCCTAAGTGGTACTTTGGTTCACCTGGTTAGTGATAAAAGTAAAACAGAAGTATTTGTTTTGTCCGCAAACGGACCTGTGATAATCACTCATATTATACTGTGCTTCAATGAATTACTAAAATATAAAATGCAATTATGCAAGGCATAAACATGAAACTTTTCCGGGCAACTAAAGAAGGAATTTGGAAACGATGTGCACTGAAAAAATCGCGAAAATATGCAGAATTTTCAGGATTCGCAGAAGTTAGAAAAATCCGTATCTTTTGGGATTATTGGGATCAAGAGATGTTAATATAGGTACCTAATCCATTTGGTAAATATGTGTTTGTGTTAATGTTATTTACTACAAGTGTATGTGCACTAGCTATTTTACGGGGCGTGTCCCAGTGTTTGGTTAATGAATCTGGAACAAAGTATTCTGCAACAATATTCCGGCGGAAAACCAATGGAACTAATTTTGAAAACAATTAATTAAAAATACAGATAATACAAGAGCAAAAATAATTGAGTTACTAATAAATGGGTTCTACTTGTCCATATTATGCCGTCATTATAGTCATTAATACTGATATCAATGTTGAATAAACTACATATGTACATGTAAATATTTATTTGTCTCCACATTCATTATTTGTCTCCACATTCATTATTTGTCTCCACATTCATAAATTTTATTGAGAATTGAGACATATAATAATCCTCTCGTTTTACATTAAACTAACGACAGAACGAAAACATACAGCTGGAGCTGTGCAAGAATTAAAAATAAACTAACAACTGCCAGTAGTCAAGCAAAGATGATCCATGTCCGCTGCATCATTGCCACGGTTTTAGTACTTTGCGGGAATGCAACGAATCAATCAAAAGCGGAGAGAAATGGCCCCGCAAGCGGCGTCGCAATGCATTTTCGTACCAATCACAATCACTAACATTTATGCGGAAGAATTATTCCCTGAAAAAAATGAAACCCCAAGCTCGATCGATGTCAGCTGACTGGGAGAAGAGCAACTTTTTTTGAAATTATTGTAGCCAGTGTTTTAATGTACTGGCTTCATATGAGTAGTTTTTTAACATCCTCATTTGTTTTCGTTGGTCTCACACGTCTCACCTCTTAATAAGAAATGGTAGAACGCCTGCAAACGCCAACAAAAAGGATCAGGGAAGTCTCCTATTACTAGCCCTACACCTTAATACATATGTGCAATCCACAAAGTACTAGACCCTCCAGAAGTCCCAGAATTTGGACCGGGATTTATTTAATTACTGAAATTGTGCCTGACTACGTAAATCTCTCTTAGGTAAGAGCGTTTATTCTCAAAACTGTTTATGCTACTAATTTCTAAATTTGAATCTGAAAGGTCATGAAGCCTTTTAAATGAGAGAGTGACCTACGAAAGCATACATGCATTATATCAATTGACTAACTTGTAACAGGAAAATTCAGAAGAAAAGGTGGTCCCGGGATATCTTGCCTTTATTTCCGTGCCGTCAAAGCCAATTTAGTCAAATCAAAGGGTTAATATGGACCGAAGTTCCTCAAAGGCGGGTCAGGATGGGAATGAGAAGCCCTTATTGCCACACCTGACGGAGGTGGTGAGTACTTGGGACAGCGAAATGATGCGGGATTGGTCCCATCGAGCCACGGATCCCTACGATTTCTCCCACCACGAATTCATCGATTTGGTCTTCGATGACTGCGATTCCCCATTTATGGACACTTTCCGCTACAACCTCCTCGCATCGCTCAATGAGTCCAACAAGGCTAATCGATGGCCTACGACCACCAGCAGTGCTACCACCTCAACTGCGGCGGCCACCACCGTAACCACCACTGGAACATCCACTGTTACATCTACATCCACCAGCAAATATAAACCGGATTATCATCAGCCGGAGCCACAACCGAAGATTCGGATGACGGAATTACCCATCATTAACAGCGGTTTCAGTAGAACCATTTGTCCTGGAGGACAACGACGGTCATGTCGATGTTGCCCACCCCAACTCCAGCCTCAGACAACTCCTGGACCCTCCAGATCCCCTTTTGTGGTCATTTTGGATGATGAGGGAGAGGAGGAAGCTCCTCACATGGAATCCATTAACTCCTCCCCTCAACATGCGGAGACGGAGACCTCCTCCCCGGAAATGATGGTGAAGGAATTTAAAATCAAGAAGAGATTTTTCTCCTCCATCCCCCATAAAAGGTCCTATTCCATCTCCATTTCTCGGACCATTTACAAGAAGTATCGGCTCATTTCCGAGAAGAAACGCATGAGGATGAATCACTAGGCTCTGGCGAGCATTGAAAGACTTCAAGTGACATTTGAGCCCGTTAACTTACCAATAACACCTACATAACTACGTACGTACTTTGCTAATCAAGATTATTATTATGTATTATCTTTATTCTTATAACATAGTGCTTTAACGAGATGGTTAAGTTGTAAAGTGAATTTTTGGTGAGCTTATTGAAGTGATGCATTCATGCTTGTATGTTATAAATGTATATGTACTGTTGTACGCTAAACGTTATTATATGATAACAAATAATTTGGGGGTATTCTACATGTTCCAGCAATTACTTGGCTATTACTATAATTACCGGACGTAAAAATTTGTTTACACGTGTTGGTCCGTTTCACTTTGCTTGTCTGGGATATTGTTGTCCTGATTTGAATGGGTATGACAGTTGTCAATCGTGAATGTCGATGTAATTTGCGGGCAATTGTGAATAAAGAGAAAAATGTTTGTATTTAGGGGTGTACTTTTAGGTATATCTCAATGTTTTGATTGACAGTCTTATATATAGTACATATACCTTGTGGGCTTTTTTATGCACGACGTTTCATTCATTGCAATGTGTACGATCAATGCGAAGAAGGAGGTGCTTAAAGAGAAATTTGAATTTGGATATAATAATATGTATAGGCACCCGAGTTAGGTTAAAAAATTCAGGGAAAACAAACTAATATGAGGAAAATAATATGGAAGGGCCTAAACTGCAACTGTAGGACAAATGTGAAGATCCAATTTTAAAAGCTCGAACGTGAGGTTTTTTTTCCGAATGAATTTCCGGGAAAAAATACAAGACAAACTTATGGACACATAAGTTTGTCTGCATTGACATTTTTTTCGACATAATAGTTTATTGTAATAACTGTCCACAATACAAGGTAGGGTTAACAAATAATAAGTCCATTGTATAGCCGCAAAGTGTTATGTATGTACAAAAACGTATGGACTTATTTCTTCTTCTTTCGTATAAAGTCACAAGTCACAATAATAATTTCTTCTTTTTTTTTACACATACCAATAACGGACAACATGTTTCCACTCATTATTACTACTATTTTCTGCATTGGAATAGTAATAATAATAATAATGAACATCTTATCAAATTAATTAATAATAATAAAAATAACCAGGGAAAGTCGTTTTAGTTTTTTTTTTTGTATTCATCAGCGAATACTACTTTTTACAATTCAAATTTAAGGAGAGCGGACAAATTTTTCTTTCTTTGTCAAAGAAAAGAAGAGGGAGAATAATAATAATAATTGCAATAATAATAATAGACAGTAAAGTAGTAGAGGGGGAAATATTGGAAAGATAATAAAAAAGGGGGAAGAACGAAAAAAAAACTATGAATTGCGAAATATATTTTTTTATATAATATTAAGTGTATATAATAATATATATGACTCGGGAAAAATAATACAATGCATTAAATTGCGGTCAGTGACATAATAAAATATTTAATAATAATAATAATAAAATAATAATAATAAAAACAGACTTTGAGCCTCGAATGGAGCAAAATTGACTCTTTTTTTTCTCTCTTTCATTTTTGCTTTCGCTCTTTTTGTTTACTTTCAATACTTCTTATACATTTTTTTTTGGAAAAAATTGTCAAAAAATTTTTACTTATTGATTGTTTCTCTTATTTTTTCTGTCAGAGGAAGTTCTACATTTATATATGTCCTCCTGTTCTTATTTCGATCATTGATTTTTTCCATATTTACACAAACACACAAATAGATAGATTATGTAGACGCAGTTTTTCTCATATGTACAAACTAAAAAATAAAATGTGTTAATTATATATGACCATCAATCTTATACACAAAAAAAGAGTCAAAAGTCCCACATTCTCTGCTAAAAATAATGAAAATTTGTTGCACAAAATAATAATAATAATATTAATAAGAAATGCTTTTACAAAAAATTCAACATGTTGTTATTTTTTTCTCTTCTTTATCGTACATTTTTTATTACTATTATTATTATCACCATCATTGCTATTGGGCATCTTCTTTTTTTTAAATGGCACTAACATTCATTATTAATAATAATTTCTTGTTTTCATGTAATAAGTGTATTTATAATATTTAAATATTTTACATAATAATAGTTTAAATAATAATAGTTTTCCGCGGGAGGCAGGTATTCAGCCACAAAAATACCGAAATTTCATAAAAAGTCATTCTCGTTTTTTTCCTTCTCGTCTTCCGCAATTAGACAATAGGAGTATGGTGGCAAACGTATTTTTTAATAACATTCAAAAAAAATAAAATAAACTTAATATTAAGACTCTTTTTCTCATCTGTATTGTCGGATTCTCTTGATATTTTTTAACAGTGTACTATAATAATTATAGTAATACATTATAGTATTAATTAATAGTAGCCCAGCTAAAAATAATTTTTTATACAGGTCCATTTTTTTTGCTTTCTCCTTTAGTATATATGTATGTATGTACATTTTTTTTACCTTGTAGCAGTGATTGTTATTCTGTGTTATTTCTTTCCCTTGAATTGATTTATTTTTACAAAAACAAGCATCTTGTTGTTATTCCTTTTTAAACTAAATTTTCTTCTAGGTTAAGTACTTACTACAGTTGAAATTAGCTTACTATAATACATTACATAATTATGATTATTACATAGGAACGCCATCTCCTAATAAATTGAGCACTTGATCATTTGCTTAAAAATAAAACGTCAAACCCGGTTTTCATTTTTTTTTCTTTCTTTCTTTCTTTCTTTCTTTCTCTTCATACTCTTCACAAGTCGCCGTCACAAAAATTGTTCATACATTTTTTTCCCCTGGCATTTTTTTTTTTAAATCCTATTTTTTTTGCCTTAACGTCAGTGATTTCTCACGTCAAGAATTATCTACAAAATATTAAAAAAAATTACAGTTAGATTTAATAAATCACCATGATTCTTATTGGATTGTAAACTTTTGCTTCACACTCGTCACATGCTTGGCATGCAGTCATGCAAGGAAATTTTTGCTGGACATGCAGGACATGCAAAAAATAAAAACATGCAAGAGGAGCAAAAAGGAAACACGTTTTTTCAAAGGAGTTTTACAAACTACTGGATCAGTATGAATATTTTCTGTATACTTTTTTGCAAACACATGTACATATAAGGCTTGGTTTTCAGGGCGCATACATAAGGGGGAGGGGGACACATTTTCTTAATTGTTTAGTACCCGAGGTATAAAAAATTGTATCCTACAGGTAAAACTAAAAAAAAAAAAGTTTTGCTATATGCGAGAATACAAAATACAATAATAATTATTTTAAAAAAAAAGGATTTAAAAAAAATTATCGTTAAGTACTGGGAGAAAAAAAAAATTAAAAAAAAGTACTATAAAGGACGGAGGTAGGAAAAAAAAACTTAGGAGGGTGGAGTCTATTGTCATGGGAACCTCATTTCACTGACGTAGGAACCCCTGTGACTATTCTTACGTCTAGAATTACTACTGACGTCATGATGAACCCCATTATGTGGGGCCGAACTGTGGGGGAGAGAGGAGCTTCGTAATCGTCTATTCTCCTTCTGAGCTACTAGGCTATTGCTATTGTTATGATTATTATTAGGAGCGGCAGAGGTCTTCCTTCGATCACCACCACTGCTAGTAATACCACCACCAACACCCACAATAACCTCGGTGGGGCCTCCATTGTTACCACCACCATTATTGTGGTTAATACCTGAAGTTCCACCTCCTCCTCCTCCTCCACCAACACCACCACCACCCACGGCTCCTCCATTGTCCTCATCATCACTCAAGTACCCTTCGTTGTTGTACATTTCTTTGATGTGACTTTTACTACTACATTTATTTTTGTTCTTCTTCGACAGACTTGACTCACTGGACTCGTCTTCTCCGGATGTGCCCAGACCCAGGTCTCTCTCTAGGCTGTTACGGGAGGGCGGGGTGGCGGATTTACGATTCCCTTTGTTGATCCCTTGAACTCGGGGTATCACTCCACCATTCACGAATTGTCCACCTTGTAATCCGAAACTACTGGCTGGGGCTGTGAACCCTGTTTGGAATTGACTCGAACTTCGACGTTGTTTATCACCGCCAACGCCAACTAATGGTTTTTTTTTTGGAACGCAACGAGAAAAAAATAAACAAAAAAAAACCCGCCACGGTTATTTCACTACGCTCACACACCTCCGTCGCTACCACCAAGCATCACAATTAAACATAGAGATACACAGAGATAAAATAAATAGAGAACAATAAAGACATTTTTGGACACATGATGAAGCAAGTAAAGTAACAAGTAATGTCAAAAGTAAAGCAAGTAAAGCACAACATTTAAAACAAAAAAGGTGAAGAAAACATTTAAAAGTAATGAAAACAATGAAATAAAATAATATTAAAGTGACAAACTTTGATAATTCTTAGGATCCAAACCCGAAGGAGTGACCACGAAGGAGAATGGGACGACCTTATCCTTCTTCCTATCGCCATTATTGGCTACTTCGGACAAGTCCCCGGACCCACAGACGGATTGGCATGAGCCAGGACCGAAGAGGGAGAGGAGGACCGGGAGGAGGAAGAGTCCGTGCATGGCAGCGATGAAGATGACCAAGAAGACGACTTTGAAGAAGGTGATGAAGATGTAAGAGGGAGCCACGAGGAGGGCAATCACTCCCAAGATGGTGGACACCGCACCCTGGACAATGGGCAGACCCAGAGAGTAGAGACAACTCTTGACCCTCTCATCCGGTGTGTCCACCTTGGCGGACATGTACGCGTAGGAGATGTGAGCGGAGAAGTCCACGGAGAAACCGATGCACATGATGAGATTGATCATGGAGATGGCATCCAAATTGACATTCCAAAGGGTCATGAAGCCCACCACACCCGCCTCAATGGACAGGATGCTGAAGGCTACCCACAAACTGCACAGGGGATTGGGAATGAAGACCAAACTGACGGCCATCATGATCAAAGCCGCAATGCTCACACACTGAATACTCGTGTTCCGGATGAGGAGGAATTGGTCAAAAAACACGAAGAAGGGATGGAACACGGTCACATTCAAATCGGGGGCCTGATCCTTCGCAATACCTCTCAAAGCCGCCGCCATGTCCCGCTCCTCATTCGAGTCCGAGATATTCACTGTTTGTATAATGAACCGGGAAGCTATGATCCGGGTCTTGTCCTCATTGAATTTGATATCCTCGGAAAATATGGAGCTGGGACCCAAGTAATTCTCTAGGAGGGTGTCAATAAAGTCTTTCTCCGTCGTAATATTGTATTCCACCTCCACTAGTTTCGACCTCTCCACAAAGCCCAAGAAAGCTCTCAACCATGATTCCGTGTACAAAGAACCTCCATCCACATATTCGGATTTCTCGAATTGTTGCATCATCTTCTCAATCTTCTTATGGGTGGCATTATTAGAGTATTCAATATCTCCGGTGAGGACGACCTATAAAAAATAAACAAATGTTAACTCATTGGTGAAAGTGCCAGAAAATGGTTTGGAATGTCGAACAATTTGTAGAAAAAAATGACGCTAATTACGCGACTCACCTGAATCCTGTAGGGGAACTCTCGGAAATATTTGTCTTCCGTGTCGAAGAAAGTTACAGCGTATGAGTCATACCGGGCTAATTTCCTTCTTTCCAGACCCTCCTGAGTTTTGGTGATGCCCCAGCAGGAGACACCCAAATATGAGATGAACAAGGCCAGGACGACAATTTTCACCGGAGTCAAGTTCAAGAATGCTCCCCAGTAGTCCCGGAAGAATACCATGATGCCATGCTCCTTATTATCCTTGGGATTGTAGGGGTCATCCGGGTCAATTCCACCCGTGCAGAAGAGACGGTGAGACAAGGATTTTCCTTCTGCAAATACCGAAAACAACCACAAAAATTAACGATCACATGCAGAAACAAGCATAAAATCACATAAGGTACTTTCTTTTCAGGTTCATTCTTTTAAAGTACTTTCTTTTCAGGTACATTCTTTTAAAGTACTTTCTTTTAAATCCATATAGTGCTAATAATGTTTCCTGAAAATTCCTCAATGGCAGTTTGAACAAGAGTTGGGAAATTTTTTTTAAAAATAAACATTTGATGTGGGTCCAAGTTGATTTATGTCCCAATTTTTTCCCACGCTCTATTGTTATCCTCACTCACATTAAATCTCGGGTCAAATTACTTGAACAATCCCTGTAACTGTGATTGCATTGTCATTTTAATGTGACGGGGACCATTTCTGACGGTGATAAATGTTCTTCAACAGATTCAACACTCATTTGGGTGCATCATACCAGTACAAAAAAAAAATGTACATCATATAATAATGAGAATTTTTTTTTTTTTTTTTTGCAGAATTAAAACTGGGACTTTCCCTTACCAGCTTTGGATTTAGGAGTGGTTTTGATGCACCAGAGGAACGAATGTCGATTGTCTGCTTCATGATAGCCAGAGAGTGCAATGGCTCCTCCGAAGAAGAAAATATGCCAGAGGTAAGTGGCCACCACAGCTGCTCCGGAGTAAATGGAAAAGATCTTCACGCAGGGGAAAGGTGTAATGACTCCCACCCAGAAGGACAACATATCCGTGATGGACGTGATCGTAATGGACACGGCAGCTTCCGCATAAGCCTCTCCCATCCTCTTGGGTACTGGATCATGCACAGATGTCCTCCGCCAGGAGGCCAACATCACGAAAGTGTCATCAATACCGATTCCTGTTGATATAACACAAATAAAATAAATCATGAGATGAGTAATTCCTAATTACAATATTTTACCTTTCTTTATCTTACTATAGATCTTACTAGTATTTTAGAAAGAAAAAAAGATCATTTTTATCCAAAAATTCCCCTGACAGCCTCACGTGTTTCTTAATAATTAAGCTAAATGGAGTAGCCCATACATGATGCGTCAAATACATCTCCCAAATCATTAATCAAATCATGCAAGTCACCCCAGGATGCCTCAACCGGACTTTTCCCCCTTTTGATTCCAGGTGAAGAGAAAAAAAAACCGACGTCGTATCACATAATAATTGTTATTACATAAAAAATTTCTCCATTTCTACCACGAAAACATTTTTTTTAATCAAATTGCTCAAATCTCAAATCGATTCCATAACCACGCAAAAGAATGTAATCTCTCTTCTTTTCCTTTTTTTTTTGGCCCAAAAAGAAGCATGAGAAAGGGGAGAAGCTGTATAGAGATGAAAAATTTCGTTCAGTATAATATATGAAATAGTAAATCGTGAAATCCTTGAAAAAGTCAAACTACTACTACAACTACTGCTATTGCTTCCAAATACACACCATTGCCATAAAGGGTTAGATGGAAGAAAAAAATTGGAAGAGAGAAATATTACAAAAAGGGAATAAGTACAAGTGTACTCTCTTTCATATACCTTCGATTTACAAATATCTTTTGTTACTCACAAAAAAGACAAGTTTTTCCAGTCAGAAATAATTTAAATATCATACAGTGCAATAATCATTACACATCATATAGTCCACATTGCGAACAAGACGAAATTATTACAAGCATTTCTCAACAACAAACAACCTCAAAACAAGTTTTTTTTCCTTCTTCTTCTTCTTCTTCATCGTCGTCTCTCTCTCCTATTTCCAATTCTCAATCCAAATTCTCTCATTTCCCTCTCGCGTACCATTTTTTTTTTTGTGGAATTTTTTCCCAGTAGCACACAGTCTCTCCGTTAATTTCTAATGATTTGTTGCTATTCCCAGTATTGGACATTGTAAAGATTTAAGTGGAAAAAAAAAATCATGCAGAGACACAATCATAATTCTCAAAAGGCCTCTGGCCTCCTGTACTTTGCAAAGGAATTTTTTTTCATCAGGACTGCACATTATAATCATTATTAAACATTAAGCAAGTGTAGCAAAAAGGATGTGGTAATGTTTCCCCCTTAATTTTTTTCCCTTCGTCTTTGTAAATTGTCGAAAAAGGTTCCCCTTCCCCCAAAAATCCTATTATTATCACGGGGTAATAATTGGTTCCAAAAAAGCAATGATTTCTGACAAAAATGGCAAACCACAATGATTATTTATTTCCCACCAAAGCCAAGGGGGAAGGAGTTTAAGTAAAATTGGGATGTGAAATTGAAAAAAAAAGTAGTCATGCTTAAACAGAAAAAATGGTTGGTAAATACCATTTTTCTCGTCTGTGACAAAAAAAAAAGGTTTATGGATAGACAACCACAATTTATTATTATAACAGAGATACCCTTCCAGAAACCAGTCGTTTCAGGACCCCAAAAAAAAAGTACGAAGGAGCAATAAAAGATGAATTATTATCCAGACTCTTGAATTTCCCCCATTACTCAATACTTAACTGGAGGAGAAGAGGATGGAGGGGAAAAAACGTTTATTGCAGGTAATTGTGAAGTGTGCCAGGACAACTCATGTGCCTAAGCCACGCGTCCTGATTAAAAATAAGGGAGAGAAAAAAAGAAAGAAAGAAAAAGAGAGAGTGAGAAAGAGATGTGCCATCAGTGGTGGATTTTTTTTTTAACTACGTAATGGGATAGTAACAATTATCATGGTAGTAATTTTTTCTCTTGACTCTCAGGAATAATTAGTTCTCATGTACTTAATTTGTACCCAGAAATTAATAATAGTGGTAATGAACCATCCGTCCTTACATTGTCTTTACCAAAACCTAAATCCTCTCTTCATTTTCTCAAGACCTTGACATCCTTCAGTATCTCTCAAAACTCGGCTTTAGACACAAAAAAAAGGTGCACAGACACACAACCTCATTTTTTCTGCATTCTTTGTCTCCTCCTAAAACTTGTAGTGAAACCAGGAGCATCGATCTCATCCCATTTCAAATCTCGCTGACCCCACTCCAACCTCTCTCTCTCTCTCTATCTCTTTCTCTCTCTCTTTCTCTCTTTCTCTCTCGCTATCTCTTTCTCAATCTCTCTTTCTCTTTCTTTATCTCTCTCTCTCTCTCTTTCTTTATCTTTCTCTCTCTCTCTCTCTTTCTCTCTCTATCTATAGATCACCTTTCTTTTTCGCTCTATGTCGTCCTTCTCTTTTTCTTCCTCCTTCTCTGTCTCCCTCTCTCTCTCTTTCCTTCTCTTTCCCTATACTTGTCTCGCCCTTTCCTCTTTGATCTCTCCGTGTTTTTAATCCGCTTTCTTTCTCTTTCCCTGTCTCTTCATTCTTATTTCTTCTTGTTTCTCTCTCTACCTTGTCTATCTCTTTATCTCTTCTTCTCTCTCTCTCTTTCGTACCTCTCTGTCTATGTCTTACTTTTTTTGTCTCTTCCTCTTTCTTTCTGCCAGAGTCTAACGTTTCTTTCCCTCCCTCTCTCTCTCTCTCTCTCTCTCTCAGATTCTCTTTCTCCCCGTCATTCACTACTTGGGAGGGGTCATTGTCTTTTTCCCAGAGTTGATAGTAAATACAGAGAATTGAGGTAGAAAAATTTTCTCCTAGAGTGACGTCAATTTCTAATAAGTGATCTACAAAAAAAAAAGAGGGATAAAAATCCACCTTCTGATTTCTTTCTTGTTTTCCACATACATGATGTACGTGTTTTGGATTCATTCAGCTGACACCTGATACACTGCTGTGTAAGCGGTGTCTCTGAATTCCCTAAAAAGAATGGGAAAAAGTCGGGAGGTTTTTTCGTAGAAGTCCACATACAAGGATGGAAAAAACTTGCCCTACCACAACGTGCAAAAACTAGTTTTTACGCTGAATCAAGAACAAGTTTCATACATATGGAACGGACACTGATCAATGGAGGGGAGTATTTTGTATCTCCCCATGTCTCACTAGTAAATCCCAAGGACGGGGATGTTCCCAAAAATCATGTTTTAATTATTTTAATGCAATCAAGATGGTGAAAACCTCCAAAATTTCCGGCTTGGGTATAAACAATACTTTACACAAGCCCCAATTCGGTGATGGGAAGCTTGTTATTTTCCCTTTAAAAATTGTTCCTCGAGAAAAAGAGAGAGAGAGAAAGAGAGTATCGTTATTAAGATGGCTCTGGCAAGGCCTTTGGCCACAAAATGGAATATACATTGTAGCATGCACATAGGGTCGTCTCATCAAAAGGGAATCTGAAGGGAGGGATGCAAAGCGGTCAAGAAGCAAATTGTTTGAAGGAGTGTATGTATTTCTTTACATGATTTGAAAAGGGAGAAAGAGAGAGAGAGAAACCTGTTTCACCTCTTTTGTGTGTCCGTTGCATTTCGCAACGGATATGCAATTTTTGCGTGAGTGTTGTGTTATTTTCCAAAAAAAAAAAATGTATGCGAGATCACACAGTTTTTTTGGGGTGGATACTACAGACAGCTGTGTTGTCTGTACAAAGAGGCCTCTTTATACCCACTTTGATAATTCTCTTATGGAAGGAAAAAGGGAGTGTGTATGTGTGTGTGTGTGTGTAATGATAATTTTTTATCACTCATTATTGGGTTTAATTACAGATTTTGCAGGGAAAGAGATGGTAAAAAAATAAGAATGAGATGAAGAACAGTCGTGTCTGTGAGGGATTTGATGAGGAAGTTGAAAAATAACACACACGTTTTAGGGGGGAATCAATTATTACTGCATTATCCAATATACTGAAGGAGACCTTACAGAATTACGCCTGAGAGAAGAGAAATGATTTTATATTTTGTAACAGTATTTTTTTTATTAAAAAAAGTGTGTATAATATATATTAAAAAAAACGGCAGAATAACGTACATAATGCATTTCAACTTTGGGGGTAACATGGCTATAGTACACATCATTAACACTCTCATGGCATGAGAGATTTCTTTTCTGGGAATTATTGTTCACACAATCTTGCTTTTTTTCTCACATGAATCTCTTACGATGCCTTTCATTCAGTCATTCTTTTCTCCTCTCTCACTCTTTCCACGTTTTTTTTTTTTTACCACATAAATCCCACGTCTTTCCATTCACCCTCACCTTTCCACCCTTCCAACAAATGTATTTGGGGGCGGGAGGAAAGGTTTGAAACAATACATTAATTTGGTCTTTCAATTTATTATTCCCCCCAGATTGGTGCGTAACAATTTATTATCCCTTCCAGATTGATGCGTCACATTTTTTTCTTTGTCATGTAGCAACATCCTCTCTCACACTTTATACATAATTCTCAGACGGTCATTTCAATTTCAAGATTTCCCCTAGCCACCTCCATTTTTCTCGATACTTGATCTCCTCATTTAGCATAACATGTACTTGTGAATTTTTCAGGAAAAAATAAAAAAATAAAAATCTTCCCCTTGACTACTTTTTGTCTTACTGATGGGGTTTAATAATTTATGATTTGACCATTTAAAAAAAAAAAAAAAAAAAAAAGTAAACACCTGGACCTACTTGAATGTGTAAGGTTGATGCTTATGTTTGTTAACCGGCCTTAATTTCTAGTGGTCCTCACATATTTGCATACAAGTCCTGTTTCTGGCCATCCAAATGATTATTTTTTTGTCACTTCTACAAAAGTGAGGCAGATTTTTAAACAAACAAAGAAAAAGTCCAACAATTTTTGTCACCATGGCCAATCTCAAGCAAATTTGACCCTTTTCAAAAGAGATTTGGGATGGGGGCTTGAAAATGGTTTCTTTCCCATTCTACAAATGCTAATAAATTCGGGTATCCACTGGTCGAATCTCGAATTTATGGAATTACCTGTCTATATGAAAACTTTATATAAAAAACTAATAATGACAACTGAAAAAAAAAAAAGAACCAAAACTTTCACTTTCCTCACAGGAAACTTCATTATATTCCCCCTCTTTTGGCGATTATATTCCTGTACAATTATAATCTTTATTTTTCTCTCTCCCTTTTAGCACGAACCAGAAGAAGAGAATGAAAAGCTCAATCATTACCCCCTGGCTTGGCATTGTTCACAAAAAAAAAATTCCTATATAATAATCATCGTGTGTTATGCTTCATTTTGTCTCTTCCACATTGATTACGTTCCTCATTACGACATAGTTTCTACCTAATATACTTGAAACAATAAGGGAAGAAAAGGAATGTACTCAAATATATATAAAAATACCAAAAACAAAAAAACAAAAAAAATAAGTAATTAAAATCCGTAAGGGGACGTGACACTTCCCAGTACTTTATATCCCCACAAGATTTATCCTCGTATATCCTAATAAGACTCAAGACATGAGGAAGCACGTGCTCATGCTATTTGGAGGGGGAGGAGGAGGAGGAGGGGGAAATCACCATCATAAAAATAGCTACACAAAACCACAGCGAATTATCCTCTGTAACGACTTCCCAAGTATGTATATATACGTATCTATTATTAAAAAAATATATGATGATGTTAATAAATAATAAAAGTGCAAAAATCAAAACCTATACCCATATAGAAAAGAAAAATTGTGTAAAAATCTGTCTATGTCGTCAGCATCATTTTCTTCCCATGTTCGTTCTTGTACCATATAGTATTATGGTATTACCCCAGCCAAAAAAATAATAAAATAATTCCTGCTGCACCTTCTCGTGCAAAAACAAAAATGCCAGTGAAACAGTGAAAGAGCGAGAGAGGCAGAGCGAGAGGGAGAAATAGAGAGAGAGAGACAGAGCCAGAGAGAAAAATAGAGACACAGACAGAGTGAGAGAGAGCGAAACAGAGAGAGAGAGACAGAGCCAGAGAGAAAAATAGAGACACAGACAGAGTGAGAGAGAGCGAAACAGAGAGAGAGAGACAGAACGGAAGAGAGAGACAGAGCGAAGAGAGAAACAGAGAGAGAGAGAGAGACAGAGCGAAAGAGAAAAATAGAGAGAGAGACAGCGAAAGAGAAAAATAGAGAGAGAGACAGCGAAAGAGAAAAATAGAGAGAGAGAGAGAAATAGTGAAGATTTTAAAAAATACAATCATATTACATTTAATAGAGAAAAAAAGGGTAATGCATTGAGCTTTATATCATGTTTTTTTCTTCAAGATTTAACACACAATCTGTTCATTATGTATACACCCCCCAAAAAAAGGTCCTTTTCCCCATAGAATCTCTTGCACTGACTCTCGTGTGTGTGCCTTTGACTACGTCGTAGTGGACTTCTTAACAGGTACAAGAGAACCTCATATCTTCTATGGTGGTTGGGCAAGGCATAAGAATGTACGTGAGAGAGAAATAGAGAGAGAGAGAGAGAGAGAGAGAGAGAGAGAGAGATTTTTGCACAACCATTTAGTCACTATGTAAAATCCATATATATATTGTTTCAACCTTTTGCATGTCTCCCTTATTTACAAACATGGACGACGTCGTTGTACTCTCTCACAAGCTGTAGTATTAGAGTTGAGGTTTTTGGGGCAAGTCGAGTTGTTTCGCTCGCTCGCTTTTTTTCCATATATATTATATACACACACATATACAGACATACACACAAGACAACAATAGGCTCCTCACATCAATGGAAGTACATATATCCAAGGGACTCATTCTTTTTGCAAAAGGTGCATAAAGAAAGGTGTATATGTGCACATTCTTGGTAATAAGAAATAGTAATAGAGAGAGAGAGAGAGAGAGAGAGAGAGCATGACCGCTACTTTAGTCATATACTAACTACTATGGCTACTGCTTACTACTACTACTACTACAACTTCCATACATAAAAAAAATAAAATAAACAGCATACACATGAGTAAGTAAGTAAGGAAGGCCGATGAGATGAAGGAGACCTGAAGAAAAGGATCAGTGTAGAAAAAAGATAAATAATATAAAACATGATGATAAACCAACTGCTTTGGACTTGTTGGGACGCTTCTGACGAAATCCTATTCTTTGCTCATAACTTGTATTGCTTCTAACCTACTATTTCATCACGCAATTTTATTCCACTTCACAGACCCAACACACAAACACACACACATTCAGATGGTGTATAGACATCCACATTTTTTTTTCTTTCATTCTTGCTATTTTTTTTTTTTGTGCAGATCTTTTCCCCTGCCGTACCCTTTACTATCCGTACACACACTTACATACACAAACACAACTAATTGCCAAAAGCTATATAATGAAGCAAACATACTTTTCTTTCTGTATATTTCTCTCTTTCTCTCTCTCTCACTCTCTATCTGCCCTCAAACAATTTCCAATCACCTCTTTCTCTCTCTGGACATGTCATTGCTTCAGAGACGACAAAATATTGTTGACCAATGTAAACCAATCTCATACAAATATTTGAACTTCACACACAGTTCTTTCCAGTTCATTTACACAGGTAAATAACTATTAGATTCGTGTCTAAACTTCCTCTCTTTTTTTTTTTTTTGCTTCCCCGCCCCCCTAAATTTTTTCTCACTTGTCCTCACTCAATGCATCATCCGCCATGGTTACTCATTGATGGTAATCAGTCATGAAAATTCCCCTAATTTGTCTCCCAAAGTCTTCCTATCTACTCTTCCTATTCGTCATTTCAATCCCAATTTAATTCCTTCATTATTTAAACAAAACGTTTCAAATTCCCCATCCACTCATCATTATCTTTATCTCTCTCTCTCTCTGTCTCCAAGGATTTTTTTTCTGGGTTAAGTTACGGGAAACATAAAAAGTTATGGAAAGTCATGGATAAAAAAAAAAAAGTCAATGAAAGATATTTACCCATGAGATGTCTAGGCCATTAGAGGAGTAAACAAATAATGGGAGAAGTGTAAAAAAATAAATAAAAAAGACGCATAACAAAAACTGGATTGGCCTGGAAGGCACATGTCACTTGGAGGTGGAAGACATTGTGGGCAAGATTAATTATTTTCTTCCCCTTCCCCCCCCCCTCAAAAATCTCCTTCTCTGTAAAAGGAAGCGGATACAGAAATGCGGAGACCTCGGAACAGCCACATTCTGGGTCAAATGTGATAAGGTTCCCCTCGTGTCCGTGAAATAATTCATTCCCTGCAGACTCTCTACATAGTTTTATTACAATGCTTATTACGCCTGCAATTAATACCCCCCGCAAGATGCAGGTAACACATGGTGATCATGGGCAGAACAATGGAATTAAAGGAAGGGATGAACAGCCAAGGGATTATAGTATACAGTAGTGCTCATCTAATCTCTTTGCAGGACATTTAAAGTAAAAATCCCTGTCCAAAAATCCCTTTTTCTCCTCCTCCCACGACTTTTTTCGTCTCTCTCTCTCTTTCTCTCTCTCTCTCTCGGAATTCCCCAAAGGAATACAAGAGCTTAGGCTTTCGTGAGGATTATTTGTAAACGGAGGTGAGCACAGTAATGCATGTACAAACTACTGTAAAATCCGGCTTCATGCTATTCATCCCCCTCCCTCCCATTTTTTTTTTATTCCTCATTATATTGTAGCTTATTCTTGTAAATCCTTACAAGTGGTGGTGGCAGATCCCGAAATAAAAAGAAACAGGTTCAAATAAAGCTCATCTAATGTAGACACAAGTCATTTATCCGTCTTTTTACCCATGTCCATACACACACAAAAAAAACCCACAAGTATTATACAAGGTAAAGAAAGGAGACGTTTTTTTTTTTTTTTTATTTCCAAGAAGTCTTGTACAAATTGACACTCCCGTGATTCTTAGGATCATCATCAATTTCATCACTTACGACAAAAAAAAAAATGCAAGAATGGCTCGAGCAAAAAAGAAAAACCATCAAACATTGACTCCATGGATTCTTCCTCAATGTGTTAGAGGATATACATATGTATAAATACACATAGTACTTGGGGAATTCTCTCGCACACCCATAAAATATGGTAAATAACCGCATACAAAAATTGCCTATTTTAAAAGCGGTTCATCTTCCTCCTAAGCACCAGGCGAGGGAGGATGGGGAGAGCCAAAAAAAAGTCATTACATGATGAACACGTACATTTTAGAAGACGGATGAGAGAGTCTTGTAAAACGTTTAAAAGATATACAACAATAATGTATTCGTCTATCTGGAGTGCAAATCAATATTCCCATTGAGAATTCTATTAGCCATCTAATTGTACCAAAAGACATCCCCCGTGCTTTGGACAAGAATGAAAACACATTGGGAGTGGAGGGGAAGGCACAGACAGAAAAAAAACTATTTGCATTTCCATGTAAAAACCTCACATCACCTTCCAGTCCTGTAATTTCCACACTTCCAAACTGGTTCTCTTTGGCACACTATTAATACAGAAAAAATTGCTCTTTTTGTATGACCACTACAAACATCTTCGATTCTGACTCACGGAAAAACAAGTGATGAATCGTTGATTTGTGTATGTTTTTTTTTTTCCAGGTAAATTTGTATCCTCATCTCAATACACGCAATTAACTACAGAAGGGGGCGATCCCGACAAAAAAAATGGACAAAATACTACATAAATGCAAATTTATGGTACAACTTGACTAATCCCTTTCATATTTTATACATGGAGATTTAAAACGAACAAGAATGGAGGGAAAAAAATATATAGGTGGCAGGTTCAAGTGTTTTTTTTTATGAATAAGTTAAAGGGAAGGAGAGAGAAAAGGGGGAAGTACGAGACTAAATGGTCCAATAATGATAATAACAGCAAAGTGTTCCTACTTGTAATGCGTGCACGGAGTACAAACATTAGGAGGAATTTAGGTTTCTAAAATAGACCAGGAGGAAGAAAAGGAATCCCAATCCCAAGCACGCAGAGAGACTCCGAGAGAAAGAGATGGAGAGAGAGAGAGAGAGAGAGAGAGAGAGAGAGAGAAAGGGAGAGAAAAATACTTGCGGGGTGTAGCTCTTCCTGTATTATTATTATTCGTTCATAAAAGTCATCATTATGTTTGCACATTTCAACCCACAATAATAGAGGGATAACAGAGGAGGAGGAGGAGAGAGAGAGAGAGAGAGACAAGAGACAGAATGGGATTGCCGGGATACCAAAAAATTCCTCCTTCATCCTCCTCGACATTTTTTTATTTGGTACGAGAGCCTCCGATGGCAACACTTGTTCCTTTGCCTCTCCTGTCCTTACAATTCTCCTCGCTACAGCTACATATACACGGAGAGACAACAACAATGCAAATTTGACAATGGGCTGAGAATAAAAATAGAATCAGGAAAGAAGAGAAGAAAAAAACAGAACATCATAGGAAGGAGTTCAACAACCTCCTCCGCCTCCTTTTCTTCTAGTATTCTCCTGACATCTTATCCTCGTCCTTCTCTGTCTCGCTTGTCTCTCTCTCTTCTTCTCCCTTTCTCTCTTTCTCTCTCTCTCTCCCTCTTCCCTTTCTTCCTCTTTCTCGCTGCTGTTCTCTTGTTCTTCCTCCCATGCTTTCGTTCTACTTCTCTTGTCCCTCTCTTTCTATCTCTCTTTGTCTCGCTGTCTCTCTTTCACCCTCACTTCCCCCTCTCCCGTGCACAAATTTCAAAATGTCTACAGTATCACTGACAAATTTTCTTTTGAGTAACATGAGATGACTAGAAATTTTCCCCCCCAAAAAAAATGATTTTCTGACCACCCACCCAACGGCTCTCTTTTTTTTTCCTTCACTCATTTCTTATTGCATGGTAAGTCGTCACGTAAGATCATAAAAAAAATCTAACCATTTAATACAGTATAAATGTATACAAAAAAAAGTCACATTTCCGTCCTATTATTTCCGCTTAAAAAATTCCCCCAAAAAACATAAGACAGATAGACAGAAAGGAAGGGGGAAAAAAGAGCTGATTCACACGCAGACTTTTTCTTGAAATTTACTATTAAAATGGCCTTTTAACTCGTAAATACCTACTAAAATGGTTTTTATACAGTTACATGTTGGTTTGTTGGTATACTATATAACACAGATATTACATTTAAAATAATACAAAAAAAATGTACAAATCTTTTGTTTATTAAAAAAAATGTTTTAGAAGAATACAAAAAAAAAACTTTCTTAAAAGATTTTCTTCTGAATACAATACGTACGCAGTCATGAGATGGATATGGAGAGAGATAAAAAAAACGATTTTAAAAGAGGATTATTTTCTAGAAAATGCAGCCCCAAAAATTTTCATATTACCCATTTGTTTTTTTTTATTATTATTTTCTTATCTCCAACATTTGAGTATATGCAGGCTCAACAAGCCTCGTCAAGGCTACATCACCTCCTTAAATAAAGTAATTTATTATTTATATTTTTCTACTTTTGGGGCTGGTCCCCCATCTTTGGACATTTCCTCCATTGCTTTATTTTTAACCCACGACCACACGACCGTCATCATCCTGTCGGTTGTACCTAAAGGTACATGCAATTCTTCCCTTGCTCTTCCCTCCAAAAATGCATACATAAAATTTTTCAAATAAAATGGTTGAAATCCTAATGGAAAACATTTACATCCATTCTCAAGGAACGCCTCCATATGCATATGACAGGAGCTGAAGCAAGTGATTATTTAGCCACCCTCTATAAAAGTTACCTTTTCTTCGAGTAAATCACAACAATGCACATAGGTACTAGGAGCGATTGTGGACTGGGAAGAAAAGGGTGAAAAATGGTAATTATTGCAATAAATTAAAAAGTAAAAAAAAAAAAGGTATTACAAAATTCATTTTAAAAAATTGTTATCCAATACTCTTGGCCATTGCCGCGGCTTGATACGAAAAAGGAGAGGATAAAAGCTTATCGAGGGTGACGGTCAACCTCCCAAAAATGTCGAAAAGTGTTGCTGTTCCTTCACAACAAAAAAATAGTAACGAATTCCGACGACGTCGTCCTGTATACATTTCCAATCTTCCTTATTGCACACTCACAGAGGAGACGAGAGAGAGAGAGAAAGACATGTTCTGTCGTGGTATGCATAGAAAAAAGCTTCTACTAATAAAATACACCACCATGATTTATTAGCGTTCAAGTGACCGTCATTATTTCCGTCTCTCTCTCTCTGTCTATCTCAACATATTCAGTTCCTCCTAACTACTTCCATCATTGACAGTCTCTCAAGTTCCGTGTTGCTGTCTTCGAGAGGGGGGAAAAAGGTATCAAAAATACAATAGAGAAAGAGGAATATATTATATACCTCCATGTAGTTATTAACTACCACAGGTAGCTATCATTTGCTTATACCAACTACCTTGAACCATACCTGAATAGCACCTGCAGCATTGTACAACAGCCTAACAGTTAACGAGATAAGTTCCTCAATTAGACACATACGGCCAAGCCTTTAATATTTATCAAATGACGACCAAAATAATATTCCCGTTCCGTCTCTCCCATGACCTTTCCGTGGTCTTGGAAGGGCCGAGAATGTATTTTTAAGACGCAGATGATGATCAAGTTCACAATCAACTTGACATGACGGGATTGTCAGAATCGGGAGGAGGAGGGAGAGGAAGAATGAGAGGAACAGGGAGAGACAGGGACGAGAGAGAGAGAGAGAGAGAGAGAGAGAGAGAGAAAGAGGCAGAAAAGAGAGAGAGAGAGAGAGAAAGAGGCAG
>JAQGBT010001060.1:0-36736 GCA_034698585.1 Disparrhopalites patrizii
TTCTGTCATCACCATAGGGGTCAGTCAGTCCCTTTGACCCGGAAAAAGGATGACGTAATATGTACCAGCTCCCCTAAGGCAACATTTCCTATTGTCCTATAGCATTGTAGAATTTGCTCAGGTTCATCGCATCTTTGTCGTCTGAGAAGAAAGTTTCATTTGCCCATGAAATTAAAGAAATTTTATCTTAAATTGTTAGTCAGTCACATCACACTAACTCTGCAATTATATGTACCTATATATTGATGATCATTTATGTTCACCGTCGATGTCCAGCATTAAGTATACATTAATCATCTTCCCGGAGTTCTAACAAATAAACTGATCATCTCCATTCTACGTAAAGTGGACACTAAGGAGCAAGGAATGACATCCGAAAAAATTCGAATTAAAATACGTGTTATTCTTCATTATGAATACAAATTTTTTTGGATATCTAAAATATAAATTCTAATTCCAATACAATTTTATTCAAATATCACACATGAGTACATATTCAAATAATTTTAGAAATGTATCTGTAATGCATTCTGGCATAATTTGTAACTTAAAACAAACGCAAAAACAATACACAAAATTATAAATTGACTCCGCAACTCTGATTTTGAAAAACTCGATGCTTTTACGGTCGAAATAGTAATCATTACTGCCAATTAAACAAAATGATAGTTACAATACCTTGATTTTCCCAAAATAATCTTGCTCGCAGGCATGCATGCTTTCCTTCTTAAAATTAAAATTCCTTCATTATGTTGCGCATGAGCAATAGTATCGGAATCCAAATGTCAAATTTTGGATACGAATTTGAATTTCGAAAGTGTTTGTAATTATAAATTCCAATTAAAATATTATTGATACTAATTACGATTAAAATATTGAAAAATATGAGTATAATTCAGATTTAAATTCGAATACTGATTCGGATGTCACACCTTGTTAAGGAGAAACGAAATGGAGTTTATTTATTTATCAGGTCATTCATTTTTATGGACGCGTGGAGATGATCACATGCTAATCACCCTCGATACGCATATTATATATGTACATCTTGTGAGTTGTAACGTAACTTGTAGCCATTGCAAACCATAAGAAAGAACAACTACAACTTTGCTTGCAATCTGCAACAAATAAAAGAAATTTGTTCGCGCAGCGTGAAGACCATCTCACCGTTTGAGAAATACTCTCTTGCAAATTTTGTAAAATGTGTTCGACAGTGACAATTGACAAAGTGTGACTGAATATACTTTCTGTCAAAGTCTCTCTTTCAATTTTTAAAAAATGATTTTTACTTTTTTACAATGAAAATGTTCGAAGCGTTATACTCATTAAAAAAGCGTCACGTTCATATCTCTGCAATATTTATTTTATACAGATAATAAATAAATATAAATATAATATAATAATGATAATATAATCATACCATCGTGAATTGTGAGATTGTGACGCTGCAGATGACTCGGAATTGCGGGAAATTTAATTCTTCAGGCCTTTTCTCAGAATGCACAAGGCACAAACATCATAGGGAGGCATAGATAGAATAGCAGGAAAAAGAAAATAAGACGACTCATAAGTATGTATTCGAATATATTTTATGGATGCTGGATAGATAGAGTAGATAGATACATGTTCTAAACCATTTTATTTTATCGGTGCATCGTGCATGATCATATCCGCATATATCCAAAGGCGGTCAGAGTCAATGAAAAATGAAAAAATTTAGATGTTTTTAAAGTGAGTTTTATTGTGTTAAGTGAAAGAAAGTTTTCCGTGATTCTTTTGACTTTCTTGAGCGGTCAATACGTAATAAATTGTCCAAGGAAAAAAAGCGTATCAACCGGGCAGCTTCCGCAGCTTTGGAGAGGCTGCGGGAAATAGAAGTGTATAACGCATATATCCAGGAAATTAATAAATGGAAAGTGCCGGTGTATTCTCCATGTTCGTGTGATGTATAAAAAAACCTGTGATTAATTGTCTTTTCTATAATAAAAATGTATTTATAAAAGTATAGTCTCGGAATTGGTGAAGGATATAGTGTTCACACACTCCAGAGCAACTTTCAACACTGACAGTTTAATTTTTTCCCCTAATTTTTTGGTCGTTGGAAGTGGAGGTGAAACATGCTTTTGACGAGTTGATTGTGTCGAGTGAAGAAGTTTTATTGTTTTTTTTTGTTTTGTTTCATTTATTTATTTCCTGGGCGAATATACATATATACACGTGAATGTAAACTTGGTTTGCGATTGGTGTTATTGGTAGAATATTACTGGTACTAGTGGCCTTACCTTTTTCCAATCATTTACGTAACGCTGGACAACATAATGCCGGGGTCAGATTACAATCCCGTTGAGCCTATGCAAGTAGATCTTCCGCCGGAAGAAAATGATAATACGGAGGAGGAAACATTCGCAGTGGAAAACCCCACGTTGGTAAGCATAGACTGGACACTAATAGATACGCTGTGAATTTTTGACGTACTTGTGCCCAAATAATGCCAGTTAGTAGTTACATTTTTATACAGTTCATTTAATACGGACTTAATTTTATGTATTAGGACTTGGATACTTATATCAACAACTATGTCGGAATGGCTAGACTTCTGCGGCTACTGCACATTGCTGACCATTGTCCACCGCTTCGTATAGAGGCACTGAAAATGGCCATTAGCCATGTGCAGAGCACTTTCAATGTTCCCATGTACCAACAGTTACATAAGAAACTCCGGGATGCTATTGCGTAAATACTATTTCTTTAGATGGTCATTTTACTTGTTCGTGCTTGCCTCAGATTCCATGAGTGGCATCGTTGTTTTATTACGTTTTGTAGCACTGTACCTTTGCCCGATGTAACCGGAGGTAATGGTCCAACGTCAGCAGATTTACCGCAACTCGATCTTCAGTGGATTGAACAGAAATCAAAGAAAGCTAGTTTAAAACTGGAGAAACTTGATGGGGATTTAAAAAATTATAAATCTAATTCGATTAAAGAAAGCATTCGTAGAGGGCACGATGATCTTGCTGAACATTACTTGGATTCGGGGGATTTAACCAACGCCCTGAAATGCTTTTCTAGAGCTCGCGATTACTGCACGTCAGCCAAGCATGTGATTAATATGTGTCTAAATGTTATTAAGGTGCGTAAGCTGTTAAATTTACCCTTTTATGAGACTGTTATGCTCTAAATACGTCGAAAGGTAATTACAGCTTGTTTTTCTTGCTCTCCTACAGGTTTCTATTTATCTTCAGAATTGGACTCATGTTCTCAATTTTGTTGCCAAGGCTGAGAATACTCCAGATGCGATGGAGGTTGGAAAGGTATAGAAAACTATAATATTTTCGGGAAATTTACTCACCTTTGCAATTCAAAGGCTAAATTTGAATAATTTAAATACTTTCAGACTGGTTCAGGTACCTCATCGGCTAAGGAAAGTGGGGCGTATATCGCAACGAAGTTAAAATGTGCAGCAGGGCTGGCAGAATTAGCTGGAAAGAAGTACAAACAGGCTGCAAAGTGCTTTCTTCAGGCTAATTTTGATCATTGCGACTTCGCTGATATGATTTCTCCCAATAATGTAGCTGTGTATGGTGGTTTATGTGCTTTGGCGACTTTTGATCGTGAGGAATTGCAAAAGAATGTCATTTCCAGTAACTCATTTAAATTATTCTTAGAACTTGAGCCTCAAGTTCGGGATGTAATTTTCAAATTCTACGAGTCTAAATATGCGACGTGCTTACGACTGTTGGACGATATGAGGGTTCGTTCCATTAAATTTCACTCGTTAATGATTTCGCAAATGTCTGTTCTCTTGAATTCATGATGGTGTTTTATGCTCGTTTACAGGACAATTTGTTACTTGATATGTACTTGGCACCACATGTTCGCACGTTGTACGCCCAAATTCGAAGCCGTGGACTCATCCAATATTTTAGCCCTTATGCTTCCGCCGATTTGAATAAAATGGCGGATAGTTTTAATACTACGGTTGCAGCATTGGAAAATGAGCTGATGCAGTTAATCTTGGAAGGCCAGATCCAAGCTCGAATCGATTCTCACAACAAAATCTTATTCTCGAAGAATGTGGATCAACGAAGTGTAACTTTTGAGAAGTCTCTGAAAATGGGAGAGGAGTACGAAAGAAAAACTAAGTTGATGATTTTACGAGCTGCTATGATTCGTTCTCAAATCCAAGTAAAAGTAAGCCTTCTGTCACACCTCGACCTTTATGATGTATGTATGAATAGTGAATAACATCTAGACCAAACAATAATGGTTAGAAGCATGTCAAAATTTGTTGTCCATATTCCAGAACCCGCAGAGAGAAAATCAAAATGAGACCCCTGGTAATAGCAACACCCGTAGCCATCGTGACTAAAGTGCTGCAGTTCAAGTTATTTATATCTTTACTGGTATATTGTTCAGCAATTTTCGACTCTGGCAAAACAGATAATTTCCAGCCCTGCTGTCTTATATGTGATTAGATTAGGATTGTCTATGAAAGTATCAATTGATTTGGAACCAGTTAAAAGTTGCGCGGTTGTACATATTTTCTAATTCTCTGCAAAACTGTTCTCCACACCAAGAACACTAATGAATAAGAATAAAGCCTGTTCATATTGTATTCATGTACGAAAGAGTAATTTCGACCACATATATCATATCATATCTAATATCAGTATCTAAGTATATTTATTCCTTCTAATATTAGGTATGTAATTTATACATTGATTATTTGTTTTACATTTTCGGAGTCCTTTCAGATCCCAAGTTTATATTGAAGCCAGGCGTACATGGTACCTGCGAGTCACTGCACTGACAAGGTTTATGTTTTAACACAGTTAAACCGTTGATGGTTGGTTGTACTTGTACAGTTGATGATACACAATACAGTCGACTCTGTTTATTACTGTTCCCCTTAAATCAGCAATTAAATTATTTAAATTTGTCATGACTTTTTTGAATCGGGTTCGAATCGGGCCGGACTGTAAAGTTCTCTGCCTGCTCACTGCCCACTCAGATCTCCGGCGTCTTAGTATAGATTCGAGCTACCCGCAGTTTTCGAAAATATGTCAAGTTGACACTTCTGGGGTTTTTGGGCACACTCATGTTACACGAGTTTAAAAAGTCTTCGACTGTATTTATTTACAATCGTATTTTGATGACATGCGATGTTTTTTATTAACTGCAAATTAATCTGCCACTCAAAATTATCACGTCGAACCTACTAACGTGCTAATCATGCAAACACTTAATAAATTGCATATAGGTATCAAAAATACACTGCTACGTCACATCATATGTATATATCTGACTAACTGAGGCTGGAGCTAAAAACAGCTGATTAGCTGGTTTTGTTCCTCAACATGATAATAAAACCGACTAATAAACTCACCACTGATCTCAAGAAAAAAATCAATGATACATGTACGCTCCAATGTAAATTATTATATGCTATGGTGAGAAGTGAAAATATATAAATGAACATAGGAAAGTGTAAGGTGTAAGTAATAGACTTGCAAAATGGGGAAAAAATCTGACGAATTTGACCTACTCCGTCTGGCCTTACTCCATGAGGGGAATTCCAAATTTCCATCTTAAAAACGTTTGAAATTACGACATTTCCATGGTATTTAAAGCAGTTGAAAAGTCAGATTTGATATTTTGCTCCCATTAAATGATACCTATATATATCGTTCATGTACAATCACCGAATTAAACATCCACTAAAAATAGATGTGGTCGATGTAACCAGGAATGAAAAAGAAAAAATGGATTGCGGCATATAGTTATGTATGCGCATATATGTACATTAAATCTATGGATCAAGATCAAATGCAGAAAAATTCAATTTTGCCGAATTCCACGTCAACTGCAAAAGGCGGGAACTACAAAAATGGAACATCTGACAGCTTTCTCTATTCCTCCTCTCTCTTATAAACTCCGTTGGATTTTCTGCAAGCTGGCTCACAGTCACAATCTCACGAATCACAAACTCCGGGCAAACACTTTATTGAGGGCAGAGAAGGCTATGAGTTAGCGTATTTAAATGCAAAAGTTGTGACTTAATTCATTTATATTGGGTTTAATTCTCACCCTGTAACCTTCATCGGTTTCTTTAACTATTCAGACCAAAGGTTTAAAACAAATTCGATTGCGTGAGTGATCCGCAAACTTTGAAGAATATATATTTCTTATTTCCTGCAATCGGAACAAAAATGGGTTTGAACCTAAGAGAAAAACAAATTGGTAATTACAGTTACTTGCAAATATTGAGGACATTACGAATGACTTTTTTACTCATAATATTGATTGGTTGGGGGTTTTTAATTTGACAATGTTTTCCATATGTGTAGCCAATGTGAAGCAAATGTTGAATTTGAATCAATCCCTTACAAAGCAAAATGCTTCGGAACCGGTTTGGAAACTTTTGGTGTATGACCGGGCAGGTCAAGATGTGCTGTCACCCCTGCTCTCTGTCCAAGAATTGCGGCAATGTGGAGTTACTTTACACATGTAATAAATTACTTCGGAACAGTTTGAGTAATTAAAGGATTGAATAATTATACGGATGTTTATTGATTTTTTTTTGTAATAATCTACACCCGCAGATTGTTACATTCTGAACGGGAGAATATTCCGGATGTACCTGCGGTTTATTTTTGTGTGCCTACGGAGGATAATGTTGACAGGATTTGTAGAGACTTGCAGGTACGTCAGAAATTCAGGAAGATATACGCCAGAAGTTTCGTTTAATTGTTCACACAGCGAAATAACTGATTCCTGCAACGGATTTATTTTGCTTATAGAGTGGACTGTATGATACGTATTACCTGAATTTTATTACACCAATACCTCGACCACGTATAGAAGATTTAGCAAATGCGGCCTGGCAAGCAAACTCCGGCTCTAGTATTCAAAAAGTATGAGTTGTTTAGAAAGTTAAAACGTGCGAATGTAACTACATTTTACATCTCTCTCACATTTTGGTTTTTATATTTTGGCAGGTTTACGATCAGTACCTAAATTTCATTTCGTTAGAATCTGACTTTTTTGTCCTGAGACATCAAGATGCAAGTCAAATATCATTCTACGGTAATTACACTTGGCTATACAATTGCCAAAGAACATAAACTGCGTAATGTGAAAGAAAACTAATTGAAGATTACATATTTTCAGCTTTAAATAGGGCAGACATAAAGGACACAGAAGCTGAAGCTATGATGGATATCATAGTAGATAGCCTTTTTTCTGTGTTCACGTCATTAGGGGTTATTCCGATTATACGATCCCCTCGTGGAAATGCAGCAGAGCATGTAGCTGAGAAACTTGATAAGAAGATTAGGGATAATGTCCGCGACCCTAGAAATTCTTTGTTTTCAACAGATCCGTTATCATCATCACAGTACACGTAAGTACAGCGTTAACGATTGGGTTAAAGAAACGACATACAAAATGGAAATACAATCCCATCATTTACGAACTTTTTTTATTTATTCAGGCATCAGCGACCCTTATTGTTCATTTTTGACCGAGGAATGGATCTTGCCACTCCGTTATCACATACATGGACATATCAAGCCTTAGTTCATGATGTTTTAGATTTGGGGCTAAATCAGGTCAAGTTCACGGAATCAGAGGACTCCCCTGAAAAAAGCGCTGCACGGCCTGTGCCAAAAAGTAGGGTTTACGACTTAGATGACCGCAGAGATTATTTCTGGGCGCAACACAAGGGAAGTCCGTTCCCAACTGTTGCTGAAGCCATCCAGTCTGAGCTCGAAGATTACCGTAAATCTGAGGAGGAAGTTAAACGCTTAAAAACTACGATGGTAATACTATATAAATTTTGGTCTTTGCCCTTTGCAAGTTTTGTTATCATTAATGCATCTGTTCAATATCGTAGGGTTTAGACGGAAATTTGGAGGTGGTTGATGTGGGTTCGGATTTGCTCAATGACAACACTGCAAAACTGACGTCCGCAATTTCCAATTTACCACAATTATTAGAAAAGAAAAGGATACTAGATGCTCACATGTCAATAGCAACTGGTAAGAGGATGGTCATGGTATTTTTATCGGGTGAATCTGGAGTCTGTTAATTTTCGCTGGTAACGAAGTTGTTCTTTTGTACAGCAATTTTGAAGCACATAAAAGAAAGAAAATTGGATGCATTTTTTGAACTGGAAACCAAATTGGTGAGCAGAGCAGCTTTAGAAAGAGGAATTCTGGACATATTGTTGGACTCAGAGATGGGTTCGCCTAACGACAAACTCCGCTTCTTTCTTATTTATTACCTCCTACTACAGCAAACAATGCCTCAGGTAAGATTACTCTCAGTATGTTTATTGTTCTGATATTATGCAGCTGGATATAATAATTGGTTGGACGTTTGATTTCCAGAGTGAATTGAATCAATTTACATCTGCCTTGGAAAGCGCAGGGTGCAATCTGGATGCTATTTCGTTCGTAAAGAAGTGGATGTACGTGAGCAAACATTACTTCTATTGCGTTAATCAAAATGGAATATTAATTTTTTGAAAGCATCCATGAAGAAAGTATAAATGCATTGAATAAATGCAGTAAGGAAGTACTACAGACAATGTTTTGCACACGACAATTGTCTCTTGAGATAATAACTTTTAAATCTGAAGCTTTTTGGCAGCATATGTGTAAACGGAATGCTTTCACTTTTACTTTTCGTATATACAGATCCTACACCAAGATGGCGTCAGTGGCTACGACGACCTCTTATGCCAATACCACCAGAACATCTTCCATGCTGTCAAAATTTGTGACTGGTTCAACATTGCTAATGGAAGGTGTGCGCAACTTGGTGGTGAAACGACAGGTATTACATACATACGTATTCATTCACTTATTCTTTAACACGTTCCGATTTCACACTCATGCTCAACTTCTGCTGGATAGAACTTACCGCTGACAAGAATGGTTGAAGATTTAATGGATGGAAAGAGCACGCAAGAAACCGACGATTTTCGTTATTTTGATCCAAAGTTACTGAAAGCTAGTACAGTTCCTCCAAAAAGTAACGGTTATCAAGAAGCCATTGTATTCGTCGTGGGAGGCGGGAACTACATTGAGTACCAAAACCTAGTTGACTCCTGTAAAGTAAGTTCTGCACATGAACGATGATTCGCGATGTACAAACAAAATTTCAAAATACTCGGAAGGAACTAACAAACTTGTAACTAACGTGTTTAAAGGCTAAATCTGCATCCGGTACCTCGAAGCGAGTTATTTACGGTTGTTCCACCTTGCATAATGCGACTCAATTTCTGGGACAGGTAAGTAAATTATGTAAACTACATCTTCGAAGAAGCACTTTGATCATGGAATAATAAACAGTATGGGTATAATGAAGGTATATTTGTGTATTCTTTTAGTTAAAGCAGCTGGGCCAAGACCGAAGGTGATAACTGGATTCTGTTAACTAATTATTAAGTATTGCATAGCAACTTTTCGATTTTTAATTCCAATTCCATTGGTATAAAAGCGTTGGATGAAACTAGTTGGATTCGATTTTGTACAATCAATATTTCATATTCTGCTGACGTTATTTTAGTCTTTATCCTGGGTAGTGAATTTTGAGTGAGTATGTGTCAAAATAACCCAGGGTCTTTTTGAAAATTTGAAGGGCAGATGATGTGCTTTGTTTGAATACATACATACATATAAATATTATAATTAAATTGTTATAATTACAATTACAATATAAAAACACGATGTCAGAAGCGTTAATTTCAAAGGACATCTGAGAAATAAGATTTACTACATTCGTTAATAATGTCGCAATTACATACATATATTTAATCTTTGAATAAAGATGTGCGTTGTAAAATATGTCCAAGATTACATAACTTGTAAAATCAAAATACTTTCTTTGTGTCGCGTCTCTGTAGTGCTTATGTATGTATGTACATGTGTATTCCCTTAAAACGTATTTTCTTCGACCCTTAAATTCCAGCAGTTTTTTCTATATCATTCCGAATTATGTTTTTGAAATGTTTATACAATCTTACATTGGTTGAAAGGCGTATTTTCAATGTACTTCCCTTCTGTTGTGAACTTGAGGATCTCCATTCCTTTGGTTTCGATACTGCGGCGTGGAGAACATTTTATCCCTGCGTCAGTACGGCATGGAGTTCTTGTACGTTGTCTCCAGTTTTCAAATAAAATTAAAATAATTACATTACGGTACGGATGATGAGAAAATGGAAGTAAAAGGTACCCATTAGGTAAGAACGATACACCTTTTATTTGTGCTTTTAAGACATTTTAAAATTACGAGAACAAGAGGGAAAGAGACTTCTCAAAAAATACAGAATAAGAGGACGACTAGTTACAACTTCTTCATACATAATAATAACGACTATAGAGGAGAAAAACGAAAAACCACGATGTAGTGAGTGAAAAAAAACTTTTTTCTGTGTGGATGCAGCAAATGACAGTAATTTGAACAAGTCGAAAATTACAGATGTTGCTTTTTTGTGCTCAGCCTGCTTCCCTCTTCCCCTATCATAATCTCGAAGCCGAAAAATGTGACTTATTGTCTTTGCGTGAATTCCGAGTGGTATGTGTGTATGTGAGTTTTTATTTTATTTTTTTGTCTCATCCCATTATTATTTTTCTTTTTCTTCGTAAACATATACATAAGCATACATATGCATGTAAGAATGTGAATGTGTCTGTTAAAACTCATATTCCACATTTACCTTTTCTACACATAATGCTACATGACTTGGTTCATTTGTTGCTGGTGAAGTGACCACGTAATGTATCATCCGTTTGAATTTTTTTTTGTCATATCTTGTACCTTCAAGACATGAAGACTACTTTTTAAATTCTATGGAAAACAAGTTGATGGACCGGTGCAAGACCTCTCTGTATTATTGCAAGGATGAAAAAAATAAAAATAAAAAAATAACTTTGCCGAGAAGGAAAAATACCAGTCAAATACTTGAATACATATGTCAGTCGTAGTCGAACTCATAACATAGCCTTTCGTAGGGGGAGGGGATGAATGCATATCATTTCCCCTTATCATGTAATTTGATTTTCAGGCGAGCAAAATATCCATTTGAAGGTCGTTTCTTTCTTCATAGCACCACTTCATGCACGGATTTATACATATTCCACACAAATAATCGAATAGTTTTATTAGAAACATGGTTTCCTTTTATCACAATCCTCGTGTCGATAAAGGAATCATTCACACGAATTGCAGAAATTATTATTCAAAAATCTCTGGATTTTAAAAAAATAAAAACACTTTCGTCACCAATTTACCGAACCCGGGATTATGCCAGCTGACGTAACTGCATGCCCGTCAGCTGCGGGCGGATTCCATGAATTAGTTTAGTTGAATTAGTATGCCGTGATCAAAACGGTGAATGTCCCCGGAAAGGATGCCCGACTATACCTTGGCCCCAAAACATGTTTAATTTAGCAAGACACGTCACCGTATGAGAAATACATTGAAATAACAACTGATTTTATTACTAGGGTTTAGCCATTTTCAAGGGTATAGCGGCCTTTTTAAGCAAATAAATTGTGCTGATTTCAGTAGACATCCCAAAATTATGTTTGCCAAAATGTTAAACTGGTCCTAGCGTGTATGTATTACGCGAGAATCAGGAGGACATTTTGTTTGTTTCCAGGTGTTGGCTGTCATCCGAGAATAAAGATAAAATAATCTGGGCAATACCTTGATTCGGCGCAGAGATGACTACTAGTACAGACAAGATATTCCAAAACAAAATGTCGGCCATAAAGAAGTTACCCGGTGCCGCACTCTTGATGACTGCTCTAATTTGTGCTTCTACTACGTACTAAAATGTTTAAACTAGTCATTTCCACCGTTCAGGATTGATTTTCCATTTGGTCAACATTTTGGAGAGCATGATGGTAAATGGTCCTTTTATAACAATTGGTCCTCGAATGTACATATGCGGCTGTAATGTACTAAGACGGTGTGGTACGCATCGGAATGCAATAAAGAATGGAGGCTTCAGGAAAAGTAAAATGGTGGAGAGTCAAACCATCCCTACGAAGTGCATTCCCTTCACCTATGCCATTATTGTAAACAAAAGAAAACTATTAGAGATCATCAAGCAATATGAAGTAATCAAAAGGCTTTTGGTAAAAAAAGAAATGTTTCATGTCACTTGACCCAACTTGGTTTGGTTCTTCTCATTTAACATTGACCAATTTATAATGACATTGACATAAACCAGATAAAAAGAAATGAGTAAAAAAAAAATTTGTGAGAAATACTATTTCGGCTTTTCTCCTTCCGCAACCGTTGTGGAAAAAGTGATTGCGTAAATGTATACAATATATGTATGTATGTATATAATGTGAAGAAAAAAGATCCGTTTTTACACACCTTATGGTTTTTATCTTCTTCGCCCTTCTTTTTTTTTTCCTTAAATACATACACATCTGTACCGTATCTGTTTAGTTTTACCCAAGAAGTCACAGGGAGGACTTCTATATAATAAATTATTCTTCCCTGACGGTTCTTTTTTAAGTTTTTCTTAGTGAGGTCTTTTACCAGCAATCGTTTTTTTTTCCTTTTGAACATCTTGGTCCATCAGAAGGTATACAGCTAAGACTACAATATGTATGCTTTTTTCCCCATTTCCCCAACTTTTTTCTCAGTTCCCAAAAAGTTCAAAAATTTATCCAAACGCAAGTGTCACTCCGTCTTGGTTTTCCATTGCCCTTGTCACTCGTTCCTACCATCTGTAAACGTCTCTTTTATGCACTTTTCCCTGAATTTAGAAAAGGAAAACATTTATTGTCCATTTTTACTCTTGACACAAATTTACTTCCGAAACTAAAAACTACGGATTAAAGTTCTAAACAATTTAAAGTAGTAAATTATGCACTCTTGTTATTTTTATATGACAATAGTTTTGCGTGGAATAATGTGCATTTGTTTTCATGTATGCACTTGTTCCAGCACATAGTAATACCTGTAGTATAGGGTAAACTGTATATAGATAAAAAAAAGCAAAATTTTTAAGCTACTCCAGGTTCCAAAATCCTCTATAAAAGGAAGCTTTCATGGTGGTCTCTCATCCGTCCTTTTTAGCCCATACTGGTGCTGAATCCTCCACTTTGTTGGGAATTTTATTTATCTACAGATAATACCGGTGTACAGAGAAGTTTGTATAAGTGGATGGTGGCTTTTAAAAAAAAGTACACGGCAGAAAGATATATGGTGAAGTAAAAAACAAAAACAACAATCATGTACTACATAAAGAACAGGCTTGACCATTTCTTCTTACGGAATCGTGTACTAACTGTATAGTTTAAAACTTTAAAACCATTTATTCTCATCAGCATTTTCGACTTGATTATCACATCAACTCCATTTATATACACAAACGTATCTTCGTCGGACGTGAACAAAGCAGAGCTTGCCGCGGCTAAATATATACATATGTATGTACTTCTCTCAAACAAATTACTTTCTCCTTTCTCTCTGTTTTTCTGGGAGATGAAGAGGTATAAATCAGGGGTAAATGTATTATTTGGAAGTTATCTAGATTTACTTCCGATAGTAAGATTTCGGACTCTGTTGTCAATGAGTATATATATGAGTCCATTTATTTGCTTGAACCTCCGTGTTGTAGAGACTTTTTGGAGTCTCTGATGCTGAGTGCGGGTAGTATACTCACAATATGATGCCGTAATTCAGGTGAATTGAATGTTATTAAAAAATATGGGTACTCCTTTATTACCCTTTTTTCCGGCTTTTTGTCATTTATGTATATCCAATGCCTATGACAAGTTACAGCCATTTTCTTCTCTACCTCCAAAAAAAACCGACATTTGTTTGTGACAGATTATAAGCATTGATCGTAATTGAAATACGCCTATTTCATAGAAGGATGAAGAAAGAGCCATTCATGTCTCTACACTTAATGAACGACTCGTATTCGCTTGAGTCAAACCAATCCAACAATCCAAGTCAGCAATTGCCCATGAAAAAGAGGACTACGATCTTGAGAGGAAGGACACTGGAAATGTGTATGTTCTGGTGCTCAAAAAATATATAATGAAAGCGAAAATCACTTGCTCGAGAATTTCATCAACATCCGTTCAGTTGCTTTCTTTTGTTGTTTAATGCTTTGAGTTTTTTTTGTTTACATCGGGAAACATAAACTACGATTTGTTTAAAAAAATTATGCATTTTTACATGTACATATTTACACCGAAGAATTTTTTATGTTTTCCTATTGATAGACTTAAAACGTTCATCGGCCGAACACAAAAATAAAATAGGATGTAGTAATAATAATTACAGAATAATTCTACAGTCTATTTCATGAACTACACAACACCTTATCATCTTTCGATTTTTTATTGTCCCTTCTCAAACGTTCACACATTATTACAGTAACGGATTATATTTTGTTCACATTTTGTCCTACATACGTTAAGGTTTCACTAATATTTTTTTAATAATACAATATATATGTATATATATAAACGTTTGTTTTCATACATACGAGCTGTACAATTGCAGGTATACAATCTAAGTATGTACAATTTATCGTACAAAAATTGAAAATTTTTAATAATGTACTGTATTCGTTACTAACATTTTAATAAGTCAATGTTATAGTAATAATAGCCTCCATCTTGCCACTAAAATGTACTAAGCACTATTAATAGTATATACTCATACTAATAACAGCAATAATAATAATTACTAATAAATTTAAATTGCAAAAAAAAAAAAAATGACTAAAATTGTTCGTCGAACAAACAACAAAAAAAAAAGGTCAACTAGTGAGGGGTCTTGCGCTCCAGCGTTTGCATACTATATCTGTGTGTATCATTCGCTGTAGCGTTAGTAAGTTGTAATTTTTTTCTAGAAATTAAGATTTTTTACAATATTGGTGTAAAAATGATGAGGAAAGGTTGCAGGTGTATAAATATAATTTATCTTAAACGGTATGATCTTAAATAAGAAGTACTTTGATAAAGTTCAAATGACCTTAAGTAGTGTACTACAGTGGGGAAGGTCTGTTTTTTTTAAACAAGTACATGGCTTTTGGTAGAGCATTTTGTGTGTGATTTTTTTTTTGTCTAATTTGTTGTAAATTAAGCTTCTGACAAAAGGAAATTCAGCTACAACCACAAGCATCGACTATCATTTCATTATAATTTTTCAGAACGATACTATCAGTACTGTCCGTGTATAGTAAGGACAGCGATGAATACACGGTTGGGACACAACACGGAGAGGGCACCATCTGTGGATTCATGGAGTTCACCAGGGCTTGAATCACCGCATGATTTGTCGCATTCAAGTGGTCCGCCATAGGGTAAGGACATTCCCCTGCACAGTGGAAGGCATGATAACCTAGAAAAACAGTAGAAAGAATTCTTTTTTAGAATATTAGGATTTTTTTTTAAATTATGTAATTTAGGCCGTAATTAACATGAGTTTTTTTTTTTGCGTCCGAAAAAAATGTCCCCCTCCCCCAGAAGTTCGTATATGTTTATGGAAAACACCTGCGCACAGAAGTCCTACTTGGGTATTATCTGGTTAAAAAGTATTGGTTGGATAATAAAGGGTTATCGGGAGGATATAGCATATACTGCTAAAATTTTCGTTCATTGTCGTACTTTGGACGAATAAAATGGTTGGATATTATGCAGAACTCTGAAGAAGAAGAATAAGAAGCACCACGTGAAATCTTAGCTGTTGCTGCAGCATGTGTCCAGTACAAATACTGTCCATAATACAATTCAAGTTGATTTCCACCCTCACTTGATTAGCATAATGTGGAAATTACTATGTAAAGTCATTTGTTTAAAAAAAATGTGGAGTTATGGAGAGAGAGAGAGAGAGAGAGAGAGAGAAAGAGATGAAGAAGAGAAGACGGTTTGAGGAGTTGACCTTGAATTCTTAAGTTTTTGATATTCTTCCCCTGGAATTACTGGGTGTGTACTAATCAAGGATTCTAAATATTTCCATTGTTACTTACTCTCTTTTTCTTTACCTCCCCTCCCCCCCCCCATAATCTCCTCCTCCTTCACTCTCCTTCTCATTTTAAAAACGTGGTAGTTATTATGTCGTATAACCCCTATAATTATGAGTCACTTGGTTGTCTTCACAAGTATAAGTTAAAGAAGAACGAGGAACATTTTTTTTTGCAAAGTTTACCCAATAAAAAAAAATTAACAATGGATTTTTTGAGAGCATGACAAAGGGGCAAAAGTTTGAGGGGGTTTTAAAAGACTATGTAAGATGGATGAGTTAAAAGAAGAAATTATTATAAAATATATAGATGTACTATATTACATATATGATCATTTATATTATTACCTGGAGGAGCAACAATCCAGTCGTTCCAGCCCACATCAGTGAAGTCGACAAACATTTTATGCCTTGCGCAGAGGTTCCTTTTGCGATTTTTATTTCGGTGAGCTTTCCTCCTCTTACCTTGCCCCCCATTGCCATTGGCGGACCTGTACGCCCGAGTCAAGGCCTTGGCATTTCGTTGCTTTTTATTCACTCCATCGTCAGAGTAGGTAAAGAGCACCGGGTCACTTTCAAAGGAACTGCGTAAATACACAGGAAAAAAAAATGACTTTAATATTTCGTTAAAATTCTTTTGTCAATTCTTGGCAGCAAAATTGCAGGGAAGAAAAATTTACTGGGGAGAAGAAAAAAAAACTTAATTTAAAATACCATATTTTTAGCTCATGTAATGCTGGTCCTAAACTGAGTATGGGGATGTTATTATACAAATGAATACCAAAATGTAAGCAAAAAAAAAAAAAAAATTAAAATAATAAAATAAATTACCTTGGGGAGTGAACATCCCTCCTAACACGGATGTGCTTCATCGTGGATTGTGACATGACTTGACCATTGGGATGTATCACCTGAATGACCAAGCCATGATTTAACTTGGGATTCTCCAGCCATCTGGACACGGCAGGAAAGACATCAAAGGTAATCCAGAAGGAATCCTTCTTCCTCTTGGATAAGTCAATAAATTTCGTGTCAATGGGGAACATGTGAGGCTCATCCATGGTGTTCTTCGGGGGTTTTATCACATCATTCACTACTACGCGAACACTCTTGTAGCCTCCCATTGAGTCTTTGTCTAATTCACTGATGTCTATTTCATCACCACCACTACTCACTAAGGTACTAATATTGTCTTTTTTACTAAATACTAATCTTAACTCTGCTCCCGTCACTTTTTCACTGTTGGGCAGAGTACTCAAGTCAAACTTGAAGCCTTGACCCCATCTCACGTCCGCTGTGTTGTGAGCTGTAATAAGAGAGAGAAATATTGGAGAACCAACTTTATTATTAACGTCAAACACAATGTTTACATGATGCTGAGCACATGACCATTACTATTCTTGTAACTTCTGCAAATAGTCAAGTACTTGAGGATGGTATTGCCTCCAGTTTTTTTTTTTTTTTTGACAAATAAATTAATGTACAAATCAAATACTCGTACGGAACGTTTACTTACGGAGGTGGTAGAAAGTTCTAACTGTATTGGCCGTGCGCGTGTGTCGGCCTGGTAGATGCAGATTAGAAGTGCTCAAATCATTTCCTGTTTGAGCTTTATAAAGGTCAATGAGGTACTTGGGAACCTGCGAATTAGTCAAAAATTTTGTTGTATTAGCGTCAAGCCTTTAAAGAAGGAACTTTTATAAAAAGAGAAATTCTCCCCTCCTTTCATTGATGAAAGCAGAAAAAGGTGTGAAGCAAAGTAAAGCCTTCAAATACCAAATAAAAAACGATGGTTCTTCTTCCTCCACCAGCTTTAATACAAGCACCTAATGTAGTAGCATCGTAAACACAAGGTAACAATAAACAAAAAAAAAAAGCAAAGCAAGGAAATGATGATTGCTGTTACCACCTTTGTGTATGTAGTCATAAATTAGCCTATAAAAACACATGGTTTAATCCTCAACATACTGCCTACAGGGAGAAGCCTACTGTAAAATGAATTCAACAAAGCTTTTTCGGTTCCCTTGATATTGTGATCCTGCTTATATCTTCCTCTCCTCCCTGTTCAGCCTCTCCTGAGAACGCAGACAGAAAGGAACCAGGAGGGAAACCAAAGGAAAAAAAATGAAAGAAAAAAAATCAAGTAATACATTTCCTTAAAAAAAAATCCTTTTGCGGATTACGCTCACAATAAGGGGGTTCACACATGGGGCTTTCGCTATTCTTCATTCTTATCCCTTTCCCCCCCAAAAAAAGTTGATACATTTTTCTCAATACCATAAATACCAGCACACATTTCAATTGAAAAAAAAAAGGTATGTGCTCTTCCACACGTATCTATACTATCTCTTAGAGAAAATAATACTTTTTTTAATACTCTGCCCTTGGCCTGGTATTATTCCACCGTTCGTAAGCACCTTTTGACACAGGTAATTGATACCAGTGTAGGCTAAAAACAAATCCCTGATCAAAGGGAATTGTAGACGGGCTCCTTTGGCACAGTTGTTTTGTTTTTTCTCTCTCTCTCTCTCTTCATTTAACCCTTTTGTTTATGCATACGTGCACACCCGCACGTTCTTTCTCGGAATTTCACCTTCTATTTACATTTATAGTCCTTTTTACTTCCACTTTATAGTATTTTGTTGTTCATTCACAATTTGTTTCCCAAATCCCGCCACATGCTGTTGGCAAAAGAACTAATTTTTCTCTGTGGGTAAATTATTATTTTTCTTTGGGAGGGGCAGAGTAGTAGGGAATAAGTACATTTTTTATTGCATGTGAAATTCTGGAAACGATCACAATGTGGATGTACTCTGTAGTATTTATACGTCTGCATATATCTACAGTTTATTTATTTTTGTTGTTAAACTTTTATTCCAGAAGGAACATTCTGTGGCTCTTTTGACTCATCAGCATAAATGCATTGACAAGAAAAAATCTGTGTCCAAAACGGGTTGAATACTTTTGGGTATAATGTGTACAAAATGCTCATGGCGGTGTATGACGAGTACAAAAAAAAAAAAAAATTTGTGACGACGGATTTTCAAACCGGCTGTATGGAAAGAAAATTACATGGAAGAAAAGAACGTGAAAGTTGCACGGGAGAAAGGAGAGAAGCGGCGGTGATATCATTAAAAAGCAGGACGTTCCATGCTATAAAGGCATAAACGAAAGGCATCCGGGATGTACATGCTTATAGGCACCACCAACAAAACCGGGAGTAACTTGTGTACATAATAAGTAATTACATTAATTCCACTTACCTTAAGAGGTGTACTGCGCTTAGCAGGTCTCCTCGGCATGCCGAGCAATTTTAAAAACTTTGACTCTAGACGAGCTAAAACTTGAGGCTCTACACTCCTTGTCACTTCCACATGACTATCTGCAGAGAGGGTAAAAAGAGAAAAAAATAAAACATAGAATGAGTTCTCAAATTCTTATTACAATCATTTCCCTGAAACAAGGGGAGGTTTTTTTTTTTTCGTTTCCCCGAGGAACATTACTGTTTTCCTCTCCCTGTAATTGCGACATTTATTTTCAAGGGACCGGATGTTCGGACTATAATTATCCACTTGGTAGTCAGTTACTAAATTCACTGAGTACTCATCATCTGCTACGTGCAGCTATTCATGCTTGAACAGATGCAGAGGTGGGGAGGGGACAGAACAACTCTGACTTTTGTAGTAAAAAAAAAAATGTTACAAATTAGGATTTGTATCTCTGCTTTGGGGAACTTGTGCAACGTACATACATACATATGTACGGAGGTAAATAAAGAAGTACTACAAACCATAGTATAGTATATTATACGAATCCGTGAAAAACCATCCAACTTACCTTCAATTTCATAACTCCTTACAAAATGCCTACTTCTACTATCGGTAGATATTAAGGCAGGGATGATTATTAAAAGCATTAAAACTTTGTACATGATGCACAGGAGTGGTCCACTGACCAGAACTGCTATAAACCTGGAAACATAAAAAAAAAAAAAATAGACATTAACTTCCATTCACAATGGCACGAATTCAAGAATTTGGACTCATTAGATAAACACTTGACAGACATAATGGGGGTGATCTACAAAAATTGGGTATCTTCATAAGTTCCTGGTTTCTAATACACAAAATGATCATCTCCATACCCTCCCGCCCCCAGAATGCATAAAGTGATCAAATCCATACATTCAATTATTCGACAACTTACTTTTCACATAGAGCTTGATTGAGATTGGTGAGATTTTTTTTTGTATGGAAAAGAAATATGATTAATACTATTAATTCTTCGTGATAATTCTGTGTAAATAAAATTTACTTTTGAATCAATTTGTGGAAGTAATCCATTTCATCGTCTTCTTCAATGTAATAGGAATTTTTTAACACGTTTTCTAGCATAAAATCTCTATTAAACACCACCTGGTAAAGCACTACTACGATTTATAGCACTGGTACTAATTAAACAGGAAGAACTATATGTGACAGCAACTGTATGTGCGTCTGCTTCCTCTGACTGCCGTAAAAGGCGGTTTTTTTTTTTTAGAATTTTCAATAAATTTTGCCTTCTGCCTTGTAAATACCAAAAAAAATTTTATTCGAGTAGAGCCCTAGGCCGAAAATTGATAAATTGTCGAATTTATCATTTTGTATAACATTTGCAAGGTATCTGGTGGATGAAGAGTCCAGGTAGATGATCAAATCCTGCGTTTCCTTCTCGATAACAAAGAGAAGTTTTGGTACAACCACAACTACCCGGCCGTTAGATTTTACTACGCATGCACTCGGCACACATCCAATTTTTTCTAGAATCAGTATGAACTAATTATTCTCCGCTGACAAAATTTTGAAACTATACGATAAGTTGATTATTTTAGTCATTTCTTTATTAGGAGAGACGTTAGGATTGGGTTTCCCCAAATCAGGTTTGAAAAACGTCACGAACTTTCGTCACTACCGCCATTAAATTTTTGCAAGTGTTTTAAGCACGTTTTGTCTGTACTGTCTTTCCCGTACGAAATAAAAACCCGGAGAATTTTGGAATCCTCTGTCTTGCGTCAACCTATGCTATGTAGTAGAGCGAATGGATTTGTATTTTTTTTCTCGTGAAACTTGATGAACACGTCATTACTCAAGTGGACAGATCCACGTTGAGAGCTGACTTTAACAAATGTTTCTTCCCATAATGGCTCATCAGATGAAGATGCACACCTGGACATCCTTTTACACATATACATGGAAAGAGACAAAAAAGTACGTTGAAGATCTCCCACTTGCTCATTCCTTATCGTCAACACTTTTGCCTCTTATTTCCCCAGATTTACTGGAAGTTACACAGTAAAATCTTGTAGTCGCTCACTTAATGTCAGTATCAAGCGGTACAAGGAGGAAATTGTGGGCAACGATTAAGAGTCTATAGAAGAAAAAGTCCATACGTATATATATGTAGATATATATATATATATTCAGACTTTGCAAGAATAATTTCCCTGTATTTCGTAATCTTCCTTTTTTTCCCTTCATGTTAACAGCAAATTGAGATTTATACATGTATTGAAGTGCGTCTCCAATACTTTCCAACTCCTTCGGGCCTCTGCTCCTTTGTGTTGTGACAATGGGATTTGTGTTTAGTTTGACAAGTACTATACAAAAGGGAGAAATGAGATGTAAAGAGAGGAGAGGAACAAAAGCTCAGATGAGCTGGGATTTACATCCAGAGATTTGCAGAACAATGTTACGAATTTGTACTAAAACTCTTTGAAAACAAACTCATGTTTGAATGGGTTCACACAATTCATTTGAAAATGTACTAGAAACCTTGCCACTTCCAAGAATAACGGGGGTGAGTGACTGGAACAAGATGGAGCGAAGTCTAAGGGGTAACAGTAAAATTAATTCTTACACCCGCCGCTTTGACATTCAATGGGAAGATAAATAGGATGTCCTCTGATAGACAATTTAAAAATCTGAATTGTATTATCAGAGCCATTAGGACTGGATCAGTTTTTAAAAAGGATTGTAGGTCATGGAGAGGGAAAGAGAGAGAGACAGAGAAAAAAGAAATTTTGTGACTGTACATGCATTCTGGCCTGCTTATTTCCCCCAAAATTTTGTGTCCGTGTTAGTACATGAAAGAAGGCCTGCATGTCAATTTTACATTTACTTCCCTTTACGCTTGATGGAATGTAAATTGGCTGGAAGTCTTGAGATAAAATATTTTTCTGTCATGTCTATAGATCAATATAACTATACTTATTCTATTCCCTCATAATCTTCTTTTCCTGGACAAAAAGAATCTGCAAGAAATCCTTTTCCATTGTTTTTTTTTAAATTTTTACACGTGATGAGTTTATAGAGTAAATCGCGAAGAGATTTGGAAAGTTCAAAATCTTCATGATAAAAGAGGAGGAAATGGAAACTTTTTTAAAAATCTGATTTGCACCCTATTTGTGTATAAATTCCCCCTTGTGGCTCATTTTTCACGGTACCGTCCATGGAATAATTCTCTGTTCCGGGAAAGAGGCTGTGTAGAGGAGATGTTTGAAAATATTTTTGGGATATACAAGTTGCAAGGGAAGAAAATTCCTCTTGAGACGCTTTTGACAAGGACCTCAAAAATGTTGGAAATTTTGCCGTTGGGCTCATTCCTATTCCTGCGAGCGTGTTTAATTTCGGGCGGAAATATGATCGTAGCCACCACCAATCATGACCCAACCCAAAAATAGTCGTTCACCATGCAGACGAAAAGGCAATGTGCCTGTGGAAAAACCTAAGGCCTCTTTAACCTTACCACACTGACTTAGTAAAGGTCGATAAAAGGGCTTTTACTTGCAAAGTGGGGAAAAAAATTCTGAGTGGGGGAGGTGAAGAAGTTATGAAAGTACCAATTTAAGGGACCCCAAAGAAAATAACGGCAATTAGTCCCCCAAAAAAAGAAATAATCTGGGAAAAGACAAAATAGTATCGTTTTAGAAACATTATGGCTCCTTACCTTGGAATCATGATGTTTGTTTTGTACTGGTTGAGAAAAAAATAACAATAACAACAATAACTTCACGGATGATTCCTCCCGAATTAATTCAAGGGTTATCTTGGGTTAAAAGTTCAAGATATGGGGCGGGGTTCAAGATTTTTTTTTTGTAGTCACACTCACAAAAAAAAAGAATTGTTAAACAATTCAAATGTCTATAATAAAAGTTTTTTTTTTCAGTCTTCCTCGACGCTCCTTCAAAACGTCGTGAAGTCCGTGCTGGGTCGTCGAATGATAATGTATTTTGTGTCTCGACGATCGGAGAAATACGTGATCCTACCTAGTCTTCTTAGCCATTTGACACTAGAGATTTTAGTCTTCGCATTGAGCGTCATATTCGCCACACTTTTATTCCTCCAGGATCACAGAGGAAAGAAAACACGTATGATAAACACTCACATGGGCGATTATTGGGTCCGTTTTTCTTGGTTCAGAAAAATACTGATAATAATAGTAATAGTAATAATATCCACCCCGTTCTCAAAGCATACTTTCCTCATAAAGTGAGCGCACAATACAAAAAGGACAGGTGCAAAGGAGCAGAAAACTTTTCCTGAAGGTAACCAATTGGCACCTCACATTCAAATTTTGACAACTAATAATAGGTATTTCTTCGAATGGTCAAAGAACTCCTCCAAAGCTCATATCCACCGCGTTCCAAGCTTTATAAAAGGTTCCCAAAGTCTTGATAGTTTTTTTTTCTTCCTTTCTCTCTCTCTCTCTTTCTCTCTCTCTCTCTCTTCCTTTCTTTCTCTTAACTCCTTGCAGTTATACGGTATATATTTAGCTGACCAAGAGGATGGATGCCCAAGAGTTTTAACTGGTCATGCACGCACACGATTGCCCCCACAGGTGGAATTTCAATTTTTTTTTTCTCAGAATAAAATATCTAAGAAAGTTCTTTGCAATTCAATTAAAAACACGGGAGTTTATACACAAAAGTCTCTTCTTCAACACTTTTTCACACAATAAGATTTTTTTTTCTTTCCCCTCCCAAATTTTTTTGTTTAAATCATAAATTTTTGTGTATGTGTATTTATTATTATTTCCAAAAACAAAAAAAATAATTTTTTTTTGGATGAAAGATGTTCAGGACACTGTATCCTTTTGAAGATCTTCGTCGTCAATGACCAAATATGGGGAAGTTGCTCAACGTGTGTGCATTGCTGGTTATAACTATGCACTGATGTGTTAACAAGTTTTTGTGTGTTTAAACTTTTTGTATATATATAATGTGTAAAGAGGTGTGTGTAGAATACACTGGCTATTGGTAAGACCTTCTTGGCAAGAACTTCTTCCCTTTAGTGTTCGTCTCTGTAGATCTGTTTGAAGACTGACGGATGAACGGAGCTGTGAATGAAACAAAGTGTAAGAGTGAAGTGGGGCCACGCTGTCTGAGTGGTCGTCTTTCCTTCTCAAAGAGTCCTTTCCAGTTTCCTTCTATCCACCTGAGTGTGTGAGTGTGTGTTTATGCACGGCGAGATAATTCTTTTTTTTCCTTTTCTTCCTTTCTCTCTCTCTCCCTCTCTCTCTCTCTCTCTCTCTCTTTCTCTCTCAATCTTTCTTCTATACACCATACCATAAAAACCTCCATAGACAGTATTCATATGTATATGCTGAAGAAGTCACGTCTACTACACCTTGTGTGTACCTCACTTAACTGATGTATTTTTAGAGTACATATAAATATCGCTATAGAACACAAATTTATTTTTCCGTACAAATACACACACACACACACGCAAACACCCTCACGTACATTACATACACCAATACACACACACACACGCTCACTCAATAGTGAAAAAGGTTTTTTCATTGTAGGCGCTTATTATTATCACTGAAGAGTCCCAAGTACAAGTAGTGTACACATGTGTATCGGCATTGTTTTGGGAGACGAAGAAAAAGGGAAGAGAGAGAGAGAGAGGGAGGGAAAAAAGAATTAAAAATGTTTCATAGCGGCTCATCTTCTTCCTCTAGACGACCTGGGGCTTTTCGAGTAAAATGTATAAATTGCATGGAAAACCGACGTATGTATTTGGGCAAAAAGGGTTAAGCTTTACAATATGGATCCTCACTTTAATACTAATTTGCCTTTTTCTCTCTCTCTCTCTCTCTCTCTCTCTCTCTCTGTTGCTCCTCTCAATCTCTCACCCTCCACATATACAATACAAATAAGCAGTTTCCTATTATATGGATTCAATGGGCTGTGCACATGTAAGGCTAGATGTCTTTGTGGGTGTAAGTAGCTATGCTTATATGTGTACGTATATACCTTTGTATGTGATTGCTCCTTTAAATTTCTGCTTTCTTTGGTTTAGGGACCATGTGACAAGTTGGACCTGGATGGATGAAAAGTATCTTAAAAGTGTACACGTATGTATATACATGTAGGTATATATGATATGTTTTTTTTTGTATGATACGAATATGTACGCAATGTGATGACAATTTAGGAAGGGAGACATTTCACCTGAGGAAGTATTAATTGCTCATAGTTTAAAGAATGAGTACTTGAAGGGGGAGCTTAAGACTGGATGTCCTGTGTAGTCTTACTAATTGCTCCTCCGACAAACGACGAGAAAAACTTACTACTGCTCTGTCATTAAAAAGTGAATAGTAATGTTGGAATCGGACATTAAAGACTGGCAAATAATAGGGGAAAACTGGTGTCAATAGTACGTGTGTGTAATTACACAAATACAAATGTTGTTTTCTCTGTGTATGTACACATATTTTTTTTATGAACGTGCGTGCCTTGAAAAAAGGGATTACTCCGGAGAGGACTTGATACTTGGGGAAAGACTAATTATGTAGAACATGAAGACATAAGTTTTTTTTTCTCTCAAGCTTTTTTTTTTTGTAAAGAAAAAACAAAACAAAAATTCGAGCATTCTCAAATATAATTGAATTGCGTGCAGTAATTTTTCAATACTTAAGGACCATACACTTTGGGGCAAGGTGGGGTGGGGAAAGAAAATACATATGCATAAGTATGAAATGGCCGTCTTTCTCCCAATTGTTGACTCCTTCTTGAAGGATAGAAAAAGACTCATATAATATACTCTGGCTCACACAAAATTTTTTCGATATCATCTCTATCGCTATAAGTCTCACCAGTGCTGAAAGTTTTTTTTTTCCTCCTCTCTATTCTTCTTAAACGGATACTTTTTTTTTCTTCTCATACACAGCGCGGCTGCTTGTACCTTTTCCGACTCAAGATGGTTATTAGTATCTGTCCAAATACTGCAGTCCGTCTTTTACTATGTAAGCCCTACCCGCGAACGTGTGTGTGTGTGTGAGACACTGAACTTACGATTATTGAATTGAAGCTATCGCCCATATCTGGTAAAGAAGATGTGTGGGTAGATTGGAGAGAGATACTTGTATCTAATTGCAGGTGTATCCCTCAAAAACAACAACAACAACAGCACAACATGGCTTTTCTCTCTCACATTATTACATCTGTGATTATGTATTCGAGATGAAAACAACCTTCCAAACTCTCACAACATTACTTGTAGTTACTATATAGACGACTTAGTCCCGTATAAGCGATGAGAGTGTGTGTGAGTAGAAGTTTCTTATACGGCAGATGAAGATGAAGAAGAAGAAGACGACGACGAAAAAGAAAAATGTAAAACAGCAAAAAGGCTACAAAGGTATAGCATATGTAAGTGTCATATAATCAATAGGTAAGTGTTTACAAACGTGAGAGAGTACATTCCTACCTTGAGCTTTTACGTAAGGTTCGACTTAAGAACTGATGGCGATAGCTGGAAGATAAAACAAAAGCATTTTCTACATGACCACATTTTTCCATGAAAATTTTTCAACCTCCCCGTATCATCTGAGCCGTGTAATGTTCCATCACTCACATCACACACACACATATACACAAACTTAACCAGAGGACTCACTTTAGGACGGTCGACGGAGTAAGTAGTGGTCGTAGTAGTAGTAGTAGTAGCCCCGTGTTGTGTCTGTATTTTGTGCGTGTGGACATACAAAAGTACAGCTGTACACAGTCTGTATGTAGATACCTAAAGGTACCAAAAGTGCGCTACACGAACAAATTCTTGGTTTTGAAATAACCTTATGGGAAAACTCTCTCTCTCTCCCTCTCTCCTCCCTATAAACTTAAATACTTTGCAGGTAAAAGAAGAGAGAGAGAGAGAGAGAGAGAGAGAGAGAGAGAGAGAAAGAAAGAATGAGATCATGTAAACTATAAGTAGATGAAGGGAAAAAAGGGAAGAGAGACGTTGATTTTTTTTTCAGGTGAAACAGAAACTTACCTTTACTCGTTATTTCACCTTTCTTACATAATTTCCTCCAACCTTGGTTTCTCTTCTCGTAACACCACCACCACCACTACTACTACATAATCTTAAACAACGACTACCAAAAGATATCTTCCCAAGATAATATATCTAATAGCTTGCCCATTATTTAGCTCAACTTAACTGTACTAAATGTCCTGGATATCCTATAATGCCTTTACCACCAATAATAAGTCAAGGGAGAAAAGGACTCACTCAAGTCAGAGGGAGAGAGAGAGTGAGAGGGAGAGAGAGAGAGAGAGAGAGAAAGAGGACTTTTTCAAAACCCTAAATATGCCCAGTAATGTCCTTCTTACTACACTCCCCATGTACATACATCCCCTTTAGTTACTGAACGGGGTAACACCGATTTTCTTCAAAATTATCAACTCATTTTACTTAGCATAAACCATTCTCTTTTCTCTGTCTCTCACGTGTATACTTCAGCGTAATTGCTTCACATGCAAGCGTGGTGCACGGGAGAAAACACTCATAACCTTCCAGTGAGTGCAGAACAGAGAGAGAGAGAGAGAGACGGGGAGATACAGGAGAGAGGAGAGCGAGAAAAAAGGGGAGTGTGAGAGGAACGAGATGGGCAGAGGGAGAAAGAGAGAGTGCATGTGTAAGGGAAAAGAGATAGCGACGGAGAGAGAAAGAAAGAGATCGTGGGAGATGGGATATAGCGACAGAGAAGAGACTGTAAGAGAGACCTGAGAGAGCAAAAGAAAGATGTGAGAGACAAAGCGGCTGGTAGGAAAGCGTGAGAAAGTACGGAGATAATGAGTACATACAAAGCCAGAGAGAGAAAAGGAGGAAGGAGAGAGAGAGACGATTGATAGAAAAGAGATAGAATGTAGAGACAGGGGACAGGGAGAGGAGACAGGGCAAAATGATGGTGTTTGGAAAGATAAGAAAGGGAAGATGGGAGAGAAAGTGAGGAAAGGGAGATAGTTAGAGAGATAATAACGATACCGGACAGACCGAGGGAGAGAAATAGAGAGAGAAGGAGAAAGGGAGAGAAAGAAAGAGAGGGATAAAGAGAGAAAAGAATAAAGATAGAGAGAGAAAAAGAGGGAGAAAAGGATAAAAATATAGAGAGAGAAAGAAAAATAAAGGGAGAGACAGGGATAGAGACCTACAGGCGGGGAGAAGGGAATAAGAGGATATTTCCCCCAAAAAAATCATGACGCAGTTTAGTCTACTCAAGTCCCACTCCCTGGTGGTTCCTTGGACACGGATGAATATGTATTTACGTGATGAAAATACCCATAAAATGCAAGTCCTCCTACATTACATAAGAAGATAGATGGGTATAGAAAACACTTTTGGTAGATACTCTCGCTCCAAGACTTTCTCGAGGTTTATGATCACCAAGAATAAATTTTTAGGTGAAATCCATAATGACAAAAAAAAAAGGACAATTGAACAAGTAATTTCACGACAATAGTCTCTACATACATACATATGTATGTGCGTGACACGCTTTTTCTTACACACAGGATGGGGGGAGGCATTTATATAACGACGTATGCTTTCATATCAACTTTGCCTCAACTTGTGATTTTAACTCTTGGTTGTCGGAACCCGACAAATAACAGCGTTTCCGAAGAAATAATGGCACTTGAAGGTAGCTAAGAACTCCCTTTGTACTTTACCATCAGTCCCTTTTTTTTCTCTCTCTCACTCTCTCTACCTCCCTCTCTCTCTCTCTCTCTCTCTCTCTCTCTCTCTGACTTCTTGTTAGGTGTGCAGTGGTGAGAATAAGAGTACTCCCAGTGATGGCAAAGGGACGTAAAGAAGTAATAAAAATTGACTTACCAAGAAATAAGAGGCGACGAAAAGCACACACCACCTGCATGTTATACCACCGTAAAGGAGAGTACCAGCTCCTTACCTCACAATCGCAAACTCTGGAAAGAAAAATGGGTACCACTCACCCCTTCGTATCTCTATTGTTTTCCCTCCCTCTCTCGCTCTTTTTCTTCATCCCATATTTTGTCTCTCTCTCTGCTAGATCTTGACATCCTAATATTATTAAACATAACGTGATTCTTTCACTCACATGGACACTCACATGTCTTTATGTGTCGGGGAGGCCAAATTGTTTTTTAGTTCTTTTTTGGATACATTTCCCCCCTCATATTTATTTTATTTACCCCGTCGACAAAATATTGACGACAGTCAGGAAAGGCCAAGAGAAACGGTAAAAGTGTATGCTTATGAAAATTTACTGGAGAGAAAGGACAAAAAAAAAACTTGGACCAAGAGGTGTATTTGACATTGTGATGTACGTATCGCTGCGGGTGAAACGCGTTAGAAGGGAATAAAAGAGACAATGTTACGTGAAAAGTAAACAGAGCCATTATGCTGAAAGACATAATGTCCTTTTTGGATGCCATTGAAGGGTGGACATTTTCCTTTATGAACTCCTGCTCTTTTTTCTCTCTCTGTCTCTGTCTTTCTCTCTCTCTCTCTCTCTCTCTCTTCATCTTCTTCTTCCGGATGAGCTGTGGCCAGGGTTGTGACCATCATACCTACCTCCTATTCATTAAATTGCTCAATGAAGCAGAAAAAAAAAATAAGATGAAGAAGATAAAGTACCGTGAACCTCCATAATGTTTACTTCGAGGAGCAAAAGAAAAGGTAAATACTTGTGAGTTTATAATGCCCCACTACTAACATAAAGTAGAAATCCCACGTGAAAACATCCTCTTCAAGGTGTTAATGGAGCTTTTGTTTTTCCAACTTTTCCCCAGAAATTCGAAAGTAATAAGTGGGATCATCCTCTTGACTGCCATTGACACTGTGGTGCCAAAACAATTATTCCAATACATCGATCACCTATCAGCCAATATTATCTATATTATATCCCTCCTATTCCTTCCATATTTTTAAGCTCACTGGATTTCTACTAGTATAGGGTCATACACATATCACATTTACAACTCATACAGTGAGAACTCACATATGGAGAGGAGGAATATTGTGAGAAATATTGTGACAGTTTGGCAAGGACCATGAAGCACTTACGCTTTTTTCTTCTCCTTCTGGTCACCCTAAATCCATGTATTCTCACGTGTGTGCTTCCTCTCCACTATGATTATTACTACAACTGTTTGTATGATTATTTTAGGAACCTTTTAGGCGAAAAAAGATTTTGGACTGGAAAAACAAAAGGTTTTTCTTTCCTAATGGTACTTCTCATGACCTTATGGGAACTGGTAGTTCCTCTGTAATTCCATGTATTTGTCATAACCCATCAAGGAGGCTTCCTAACCACGTTCGGTTTATTGTACCTCATATTATACGAGTAGGTTCGGGAATCATGGTATGGGGTGAGAACGTCTAATAGCTTTCCGTACATACACTCTGCACACGTTTGTAGTAGCGCCAAAAGGCATTTATGGAAGACAAAACCATTCTTGAGCATGGAAATTATACATCCACATTGGTGGGCCTTAACCCCCTTTGAGTCCTTTTAGAATACTCTTATTTTCCTACTTTTGCATGCTTATCCTCAGGGGTAAGGAGTTGATGATCTGATAAGTGCTCAAGGAAGTCTTGTATAAGGGTACGGAGGTCATATTGCATCTCGAATTGCCAGAGGGATCCAGAGTTATGTATGCCTCTAGATTCAGATATTCACCTCAATGAATCACTTTTCCAGGGCACTTTTTTGATGAAACAAATCGCATATTTCGCCGCTTCTTCTCAATCACTACGGATTTTTGTAATGAGCGTCATCAAAAAATCCTCAAATACAATCTCAAAAGAAATATATTGATCCTTCACTTAATTTATATATATATATATATACATACAGAAAATAGTTATTATCCCTATACATTGTTATCGATAGTGAGTATTTTTCGATTTCACAGATGTTTTAGCGAAAAAGATCTATTTTAACGAAAAAGAAAACATCTTCGCCGGACAAAGCGTTTCTGAAATAGTTGAGGTCTGATGTGAAGATTTCTGAGATCGAGTAGATAAACGTGGATTTGAGGGAATTCAATTTGTTCAGTGGCAGATGACTGGGAAAGTGGTTAAATTAATAGATTTTTAACTTTATCCCGGGTATAATGACGCAGGCAAAGGCCGGAAATACTTGGCTGTATTTTCAGAAAGTCCCATCCAGAAGGATCTCCCTATTTTTGCCGTCCTAGCGAAGAGAATCCTATCCTATACAAAGATTACTGGGGCGACGATGTTTATCATAAGAAAAAAGAAGGCTATTTTTGAAATTGCATCAAAGAAAAAAACCAAAGATTATAAAGTCCATGATGTGGGTTTACCAGGTATCCTCCCCACGTGTATGCACATGTGTGTGTGTGTGTGTCAGGCTGGCATTTTGACCATTACGCAGCAGTGAGAAGGGGAAAAAAAGGGAAATGGTAAAAGCTATCACGACATTGCGTGCGTTTTACGCACATGGATTTTTCTTGAGAAAACCCTGCTTAGTCATGTCGTCATTACAGATAAAAGATTCACATGTCGGTTGATCAAAACAAATTATACGCATTGTAACAACTCCTGCTCTGCTCCTTATTCTCCTTTTTACCTATCCAACCATTGTGCACTACGAGTAATAACGTATTAAAGTAGAGATAAACCTGAGCCATTCCCAGTCTCCCCGTGTACTATTTGGTATTATGTATGTTATGTATATTGCAATGGCTTCCTCTCATCCTTTTGGTCTTCTTTTCCTTTTCATCTTCCTCCTCCAGAGAGAGAGAGAGAGAGAGATAGATAAAAAAAAAGAATGAAGAAAAAAAAGCAAGTTTGTCAGGAAGCCGACGGGAGGATTGACGTGCCTTAGAATATACTGGACTATGTAATAGGACCGTCATCATTTGTATATAAAAATAATTATTCAATTGTTCGTGGCCAAACCCCTTCATGAAACAGTTCAGTGAAGTCCATTTGTCATTTTGCAAGGGGAATGCATTTGGTCTTTCCATTTACTATACTTTAACAAAAAAAAAAGTAATCCAGTGTGTGCAGGTTTTTATTGTCATCCTTATGAGTGCTTATGTGTAGTGTACACATCTTATATTCGGCGGGAGGCAAAAGATGAAAAGACAAAATGATGAAATGAGGATGACACATGGTGAACAACGACGAGGTTCACATGTGTATAATTTATTATCCTTTTTTCACCATGATCACGCTTTCCGATAATATTACCTTTTCTCTCATATATATATATATATATATATATTATATCAAGGAATTCACTCACCCTTTCATGATTTTACACATGGTACAAAGGTTTTTTTCGTGTTTTTTTCACTCTATTCCCATAACTTTCTCAAACATCAACCGCTCTTCGGGAAATTCAAATTGAGACAGTAATGAAAGGCAGAATTTGAAGAGGAATTTTTTTTTTGTCTTTTTTCTTCAAACATGAGCTTGACTTTGCCTATAAAAGTATACTGGTGAAATCTGGGAAGGTTTATTAGTCACGATATTGTCTTTTTATCAACTTTGACAAACCATTTTTGAACAATACTTCCCCCCATCCATTCTGCAATGACATGGACATTCTTGGAGGACACTACGTGAGGGAGACGCATGGTGCTAAATCTTATAGGAGCACATATGTATCTATATGTATATAAATGTAATGTAATGGAAGCTAAAGGCATATTCATGTGTGTATCTTTGCGCTCTGGAACAGACAGAAGAAAATCTGGGAACAATGCTGCAGAAATAGGAAAATCATAGGGCCGATTAACACCGTTAAGGTAAAACCGCATAAGGATTGATACATAAAAATACCCACAGAATAACATCCTGCCTAGTTTGCTTTGCTATTAATGCTTCCTATATACTGAAGACAATCTATAGACCATTTCTAAGGACTATGGAGCAAAAAAAAAAAATCAAATCAATTTAAACATGTTCCTTGGGGACGTCCTCTCGTTGTTACCGGATGAAAGTAAAGTAGACATACTATTATAGAGAGGGAAAAAAATTGTCGAAAGAGTGTATTATTTATCTATCGGAAGGTTTACACAAGTTTGACAATGGAGGACAGGTACAACTTTATTAAAAACCATTCTTCGAAAGCAAGTAACATCGGCAGGTACACTGGTCCCTACTTTTTACATGGGAATTACGCGGGATGTGTCTCCAAAAAAAAAATCCACATACATAAAGATTTTCTCCAGGGTATTTTCCACTCCTTACATTCTCCAGTTAGAAGGACGAAGGAAATTCGTTGAGACAGATGACGAAGGGAAAATAAGTGAAAAAAAAAATAAAAAAAACTATCCCACATCCGTTGGATTGAGCGGATTCATCTTTTGCCGGCTTCCTTCATTTTTTCCAGTGAAATTTGATATTAGGACACATTCTTCCAGGGCCACTCCCTTCCAAGCAGAACATTGTTCACTCCACAAAATTACATTGTATTTTTGTATCATTACTGCCGCCATTGTCTGTTCCCTTTACACTGTCTTTGCCAAGTCAATGTTGTTACCAAAAGCATGTGTGCAGGACAAGCACTTTACACACATGAAGTAAGCACTTCCTCTTAGGACAATTTTTTTTTCTTATCCTTCCCTCTCTCACCGTCTCTCTCACTCTCTCTCTCTCTCAACTTGCTTTTGTCAATGAAATGAATAACAATCTTAATGACCAGAGCGAAGGTATTCCAACTCCGCTTTCATTCACCATCTGAGGTATATTACGGAGGAAGATATTTCATTACACTGACCCATAACGATCCACCCACACTTGGTTGAAGTGTTGACAGTGAAAAAAAAATATGTCCGAAAAAGAAGGGACTCAATTCAATAATAATTACAAGGACCATACATCCAGCATCTTGTATTTTTTTCTTCTTTCTCTCTACACAGTATGGTTCAATGGGAAAAACGCAAGAATTCATTTCCACACAAGGTGTGTGCATATATTGTACGTGCATACTTATTGTTAGTCACAGCAATTATCTTCCCCTTCATTACTCATGCAATATATGCTTAGTGTTGAGAGGTGAAGAGAATTATTAAATCATTAATAATTTCCACAAAGCACAACATCATCCCCACTTCTCCTCGCATTATTATTATTGTCGGAGTCCGCAAACAAAAAGTTGGGTTTCTTTGCGTGTTGAGGAAGAAGAGAGAGAGAGAGAGAGAGAGATGAGAAAAAAAAGAAACCTTTATTATCTGTGATTTGTAATTAGAACACGAAAAAGTTTAATACACGAACCCGCTGGTTACTCCGTGCTCTGTACCTTTATATTGTATGCATGTCTGCAATGCAACCCTTTGAAAAAGAGATTTTTTTCGACAACGCGGGAATTTCACTCTTCCTATATATAAAGTGTGTACATTTACAAGTAAGAGCTCACGTAAAGTGTGGGAAACAAAAATAATAAAAAAACGACCCTCCGTGTAAGCTCTTATTATTAGATCATAATAATCTGCTTGTTTTGTGCACGTTCGTCGAAAAGCATGTCAATAATAAGATTTTTTTCCCCATCGTTTTTTTTTATGTTCATACCGTCATCACTTGTCCAAAAACTAATTCTCCCTTGCTCTCTCATATCTCCCTCTCTTTTCTTGCCCTGAGGAGAGGACGAGTACGAGGAAATACAGGTGTTTCTTTTGCTTAAACAAGTGCTGTGTACTTATAGTGATAGATAAAACTGATGGCACCTAAATATAAAAATGATGCTCAAAAAATCTATGCACACCAACATTACGTACACATAAATTCGCATTCTCCTCCAGGTCAACAGATTTATTGACATGATGCTAAAAACAGAAGAGGAAAATACTGGTTATACCCAGTTTTTGCTTGACCAAAAATACAATAACAAAAAAACAATATTTATACAACAGTTGTAAAATGAAAAGGAAGCAGCAACTCATTATGGCGTGGGCTGGTGGTTCGGAGGCTGTTTTCTTCTTCATTCATTCAAAATGTGTCCATCTGCACCTTCACGTGCTTACAAGGCGTTTTTTTTTGTGTTTGTGACAAAATGCTAAAAACTTCATTCACAACAAGTCATGTGTACAAACTGTTAGCGTTTGAAAAAGAGAGGAAACATAATGTATTTTTTTGCGCTTATTTTTGTATGTATGTATGTATATGCGCACACATATGCATTACTCCCTCTTTCAAAAGAATTCGAGTTTTTTTTCAAATGGTAAGCTTGTTTTTATTTAGTTGTTCTATTGTTCATTACTATTACTTTACTCCTTGTACAAAATGCAGCAAGTCCATAGAAGGCTTTATCGAGTGCTATTTTTTCTTCTCTGATCCCTATTCTACTCAATTTTCCTTAAGCGTATAAAGAGAGAGAGAGAAGATACTAAAATCATCCTTAAAAAAGACAAGAATAACTCTTTTTTAGGGAGACAAGGAGCAAAGGAAGGGGAGAAAAGGTTTGAGGGCATCTCGTGGCGTAATATATCAATTGGCAGTACAGCACTTCAGGGGTTAAATATTTTAGACACAACCAAAAAAAAAGGAGTTGTAGTTTTCTTTTCTTGTAACGTATACAAATAATGTATAGTAAGAGAAACGAAATCATTCGTCTCTCTTTTCATTTGGCAAATAAAATTCTAAACTTCACCTACGGGAACTAATGTGCTGTGTATAAAAGTATACATTAATGGACACCAAGTCCGGCTTTGATTATGTGAATCTATAGGAAGCGTTTTTATTATTATTATCATTTTGGGGGTGAGGCTCTACTCGTTTTAAAACCTTAAGAACTGATGTTATTCAAGATGATCTATGCAATATACACAGAGTATTCATAGGACACACTGGGATAGAGAGAGAGAGAAGGAAAGGGAAAAATATTTTAAACTGTAGTAGTATGGTTTTTTTCCTTCCCCAAAGAGAAAAGGGTGGTAAAAAATTCTCCCAATAACTATTGAAATTTGAATTGTACCCATTTCGTGAAAACATTCAAGCATCAAGCAGTATAAGCAGCAAAGTGTGTAATGTTAGTCTATGTGTTCCCAAAACTTCCTGTACGGTGAACCGTTCTGAGCAGAGAGAAAGAGTGAACTAGACAGGTAAACCAAGAGAGAAATCAATTGAGAGAGATAAGAAATAGTAAACGCACGCAGCAAAAAAATAATGGAAAGAGAGAGAGAGAGTAAAACGAGAAAGAGACGATGGAAGTGAAAGAAGGAAAGTTGCTGAGAAGGTTATTGCAAATAAGAGAGAGAGAGCAACTTAGGTCAAGAGAGACGAAGAGAAGGAGAGAACGAGAGAAGGAGAGAAAGAGAAATAGAGACGAAGAGAACGAGAGAAGGAGAGAAAGAGAAATAGAGACGAAGAGAACGAGAGAAGGAGAGAAAGAGAAATAGAGACGAAGAGAACGAGAGAAGGAGAGAAAGAGAAATAGAGACGAA